>APFE030062501.1:26364-57992 GCA_000404065.3 Pinus taeda | reverse complement strand
GAACAGTTCAGAGACATGTAGCCACACATATCTTCTCAGAGATAAGCTACCATAGTCCTAGCTGGTTTATTTCCAATCCTGGTTGTAAGCATATTTCGGTATTTTCCATTAATGAAATGAAGTGTTATTTCCGCTGCATCTCTTTATTATGGTTATTGCATCTCTGTATTTATGGTTATCTCTGTAATCCATTGCGTTCCTGTTTAAATCCGGATCAACACTACACTTTATCAGCTTAAAAGCCTCGGTTGATAATTTATCCAAAACAATTTAGGAAACTAAATTGACTAAATAGAAGGATGCTAAATGCTCGATGGCATTGTCTTGACCCATAAGACCATTCACTCCTTACAATTTCATAAAACAAGATTTATGTTGCTAAAACTAGCTCTATCAAAATATTATGACTGCCTAAACTGAGATTATCTGTTAGCAATTCTCCGGACTTTTGGATTTGCTGATGAATGGGTCGATTTGATCAGATCCCTCATCTCCGCCCCTTTTTTCTCAATCATAATCAATGTATCCCCTTCGACAACCTTCATACCTTCTAGAGGAATCCAACAAGGGGACCCCATATCCCCATTCCTCTTTATTATTGCAGCAAAGGGCCTTGGAAGAATGATAAAGGCCGCTAAGAAATCAAACTTGTTTGATGACATCCACATGCACAGAGCTCATGTTCATATGACACACCAATAATTTGTGAACAATAATATTTTATTTGGTAAGGCTACTATTTTGGAAGAGGCCCAGTTGAACAACATTATGGTGGAATTTGAAGATGCTTATGGTATGATCGTAAACAACAACAAATTGCATATTTATTTCTTCCTTACTCACAAGCCAATTCAATCTTGTTTGGCTAGAGTGTTGGGCTTAACCATTGGATCTATTCCCTCTAAATATCTAGGGGTGCCTCTTATATTTAATCCCCTTTACATTTCTCCCTGGAAAGACCTCTCCTCCAAGCTATCCAAGAAGTTATCGAACTGGACCTTCCATGTCCTCAACATGGCCAGAAGATCAACTATTTTGAAATTTGTACTGTTACCAATGCTGATGTATCAACTGTCCACCCTCGTTGCCCCCAAATGTATATACTTAGATTTAAAACCAATATTCAGACGATTCCTTTGGATTAGAGCATCCACGGACCGGAAATGAATACTTTTTGCATGGCATAAGCTATTCCTCCCGAAGGCTCTGGGAGGCTTGAGTATGAGGGATCCTACAATCCTCAACGCCACTCTGGGGGAGAAACTATGGTGGAGATGGATTCAAGGGGGAGATGAGATTTGGAAAAACAATCTGAAAACAAAAATACAGATAAAGGAAATCCCAATAAGCCCTCATCTGTGAACCTCTTCCAAGTATAGGGACGGTAATTTGGAATCATGCCAATCAAAACAGTGATATGATCCATGACCATTTCTTTTGCGAAGTCAAGAATGGGAAGTAATTCCTTTTTTGGAGGGAATCCTCACAACAGTTCCCTTGTATTGCACAATATCCATTTCTCTCAAAGTTGATGCCCGTTTTACACTTGATCGTAGCGACTCGGGTGGTGGACTAATGGATCAAAGAGGTCAATGATCAGGAATGGTAGAGATGGAAGTCAGATACAGAATGGATGTTGGATATTCCTTAGGGGGTCTGCGAGAATTTGGGAGGCCATCTTTCACAGAGGCGTGTCCATGTATCACAAGAGCCAGATAAGCTCAGATGAAACTTCTCTACTACTAGACTAAATACCATCCAATCGTCAAAGTACACCTCCAGAAACTTGTGAATAAATTCCTAGAATGCTGAGACTATCACCTTGAAAATGGAGGAGAATTTGTTAGGCTAAAAGGTATAACTGTAGATTGGAATGAACCCCACTTTGTAGTGAAGGTAGTCTTGCATCTATCCTCCGGCACAATATTAATTTGGTGATATCCCAAAAATCCATCTTTGAATGAATAAGCCTCCTATCCATCAATGTTTTCTAGAACTTCATCATGCAAACATGCATCATTTGACTTCTTCATATCTACGCAGGTCCTTATATCACCCTTTCTTTTCTTTTCCTGGACCACCATTGGACTAACCCATTCTGACGCTTCTGTTGGCTCAATTATATCTCCTGCAAGCATCTTATCCAACTCTTCTCTTACCTTTTACTTGTACTTGGGGTTTAGTCGATATGGATGCTCCTTAACTCACTTCGTATATAACTTTAAATTGATCTTCATCATACCCAAATCACCTACTATACCCTTCAATTCAGAGAAGTTTGTCATAAATATATCTTGATATTTGTGCAATAATTTAGCAACCTTGCCTACCATGTCTTCATAGTCACTAATATGCAAAATTTGGTTCTTCTTCTGAGCCAAGATTTACTTGTTTTGCCTCTACCCATTGTCATATATCAAGGATCTCTACATCAAGTCTTGCAAATTCGTGTAGTCCCTCTGAGTCAGGGATATTGATATTTTGCGAATCTTCATCGCCTTCTTGCATAGTAACATTGTAGCATTCCAAAGCATGTTGTAGTTGCGCGCTCCAGTTAGGCTCCATCCATGTTATGGGTTCTATTGGTGTTCAAAAGATCGCTGACTTAATATTTTGAAGTGCCCCATCAATCCATTTGAATCCATCTTTAAAGCTGAATGTTAGCAGGAAACTCTCCTTCATTTCATCCCAATCAACAGTCCCATGTCGTAGCTCCATCTCCAAATACCAGTTCATTGGTATAACATCTAAGGTATGAATAAAGATATGTACCCACTCCAGTTGAGGTACCTCACCCCAAGCCTTAGTCCATCAAGCGAGATGTTCGCGTGAGTCATCCTTGTATACTTTTCACTAAGCCATGTTTTTGTGGAGCCAAATATTAATCTCATTACTCTACGATATTGCTTCTAATCAACAATATTATCCTTGTGGTTTCCCCACCATCTTGCAGGTATAGCTCTTAAAGCCAAATCTAGATCCTTGAAATTGTCCTCCTTTGGCACGTCTCTTTCAAAATGGTCAAACAAAATATGAACATCATTTATCCCCTCATAATAAGGAAATTTATGTACCTCATGCAATCGATTTTGTCAGTTTTCTAATTCTTCATATGAGTTTGATTGGCATGAACTATCCTTCTCCCAACTGATCTGTCCATCCATAGTGGGATTAATCCAGTATTTGTCTCACGCAGTGTGATTATATATGTGATCAATGTCTTCATCATCATAGTCATCATGGATTGGCTTTGTGTATTGTGCACCTTGAGCTCGATCCAATGGAACAACTACTCTAACGCCATTCTTTTCAAGTACCATGCTCCACTTCTTTAACTTAATAATAGGATTCACGTCAAAAGCCCAATCAATCCCGAGAAATGTTGGGTATGGATTAATGTCATCTATTATTTCAGTAACTTCAAAATCTACGAGCACACTCTCTCCCTCAATATCTACAACCACTCCATGTGGATGACCCATCGGAATTATCCTTTGTTGGTTTTCCATGCACAACTGGATTGGAAACCCCTACAACATAGGTTTCCCCATATGTTCCCAAGTCTTCTTTGGTAGTACATTAGCATAAAATCCTAAGTATAGAATTACCTGGTCCATGTCGAATTCACCAATTTGTGTTATCAACCGCATCTCCCTACCAGTCCTCTTCTTGCTTCGGTTCACCTTATTCAATATGTGCTATTTTGGTAATAGCCTGTCTTTACTAGCACACTTATCTATGATTTCTTGTAGCCCTTCAACTACCTTCTAACCCCTAAGTAGCTTCATGCCTGTCTACAGAAATGACTTTATCAATGTGGGATCAAAGTCCTCCGTCGTAGTAATTTCTTCAAATTTCTCTTTTCATGGGACTATTTGTATCTGAGTTCATGACATAGAAATTGCTAGATCCATAAAACTTTTTCTAGCCTCCATAAACTTCTCCTTTTCTCTTTGTAAGTCAAATCCAACATTCTTCATGCCAGCCTTACGAGCCCATGTATCCAATATCAATTGCTTGCCTTCTACATTGTCCTTACTAGTGGCTATACCACTTCGCATTTCTATATTGACACTAGGATTGTCTTCATGTGGCTCATATATCACCATCTGAATGTTCTCCTTTGTCTGTCGGTTCTTCTTTTCCTACATCTTTGCTATTAATATAGGACAATCTTCTATAACATGATCAATTTTCTTATAGTATTGACAAGAAGGATGGGTTGGATTCTGACAGTTGCGTGCAATATTCCCTGGTTCTCCATAGTTGTAGTAGATGATCTCGCCCCTACCTCTTCCATTGCCTCCTTCTCGTCCTCTTCCCCATCCTTGGAATCCTTAATAAGCCACAAGTGAGCCTTTATCATTCTGTATGTGAGTTTCAGCCTACATGCTATACATTGGGGTTTTTTCTATCATCAAGTCATAACTTCAACAATCTCTTTCATCATGACCAATCAATTTACAAAAGTTGCAAAATAGTTGGTTTGGTGACTATACAAACTTTTGCAATAGATAAAAATTGTTAGTCAGATGTAGTCGTGACACTTGGTAGATACTACACCAAATAATTGAACCAACACTTGATCCAGTAGGAGACTCTTGTTTGAGTGGGTTAGGACCTCCCGCAATTATATAGTCTCAGTACGTAAGGTACTGATCCTTATAGTGGCTTACTGCCTTTCACTTCATGCACCAAACTTGAGGGCATATTCCCGATTGACCCTCCTTTCTCTTCTTCAGATCCCGCAACTCCATATGTAGGCTAGCTAATGTGACTCGATTTGTTAGGCTACTATATTCATGTCCTAGATCAGTGAAGCCTCCAACTTCATCACAATCTCTAATGCTTCAGCGTGAGATTCGATCTTCTGGTGAGATAAAGGTAATATTAAGTGTGGAAATAACGTAGATATGTACCATTCCTTATGTTGTTTGTCTGAAATATGAAGATTAGCTTGTCTCATTAAGCACATTAACCTCTAATCTATATCCCACGCAGACTCGTTAACTGTCTGCTTGATCTCCTTTATTTTAGTAACACATTGAGCTTGTGATTTTGGCTTTCTAATTTCTACATTTAGTGCAGTCTTTGTCTCAGCCAATGAAGCATTCATATCGGTTGTACTATATTTGATATACCATGTAAGCGCTCTATCTTATAGCACTGTAACTAGTTGCGCTTTCTTCATGTCATCATCATTGACTTGTTGCGCCTTCCACATAGCTTCTGCTATGAACCAAAACTTATTAGGATCCTCCATTCCATGACCCTTGAATATAGGCACTTTCACTGTATTCATCATATTGAATAATGGAGGTGGAGGTTGAGGCATAGGCATAGGTGTAAGAGATGGCGGTGGAGGTGGAGGTGGAGTGGATGGATGAAGAAACCCAGAAGAAGTGCCCTGAACTTCTATCTTTGCTGCACTTCGTGGTGTGTTAGGGTTTCACTCTTCATCACTTTGTGAATCTTCTAATAATGGACTGTATTCACCTTCAATGTATCTTTCACGACCTACTCGCAACTTTTTTCCACTTCACTTAGATCCCGTCTAGTCTCTTTTGGGAATTAATTCAAATTCATAACACCCTTTTTGCACAACAACATTTTAATCTAAGTTTTTAGTGATTTCAGGTACTTACCTCTCGGACCCTTAAAGAATCGGCATCCAACTTCATTATAAGATACAGATGTGTGTATTACAAATTCAATGATGAAACTACCCAAAATACTATCGATCCAATAGTCAAAAACCCTTGCAACCTTATGATAATACTATTTAATATGCTTCATTAGAATATAATTCCACACATATGTTTGTCGTGTTTTTAGGTAGGTTGGCTTTCTGCTAATTTAAACAACCACTCATGTAATTTGCAAGCGCACAATGCAAAGAAAACTTCGTTTTGTTCTGTTTAAATATATCTCTGTAACCACCTATCTTTTGACTAGTGCGGATTTTGATTTTCCTAAGCTGCAAACTCGTGCAACTTTTGATCTACACAATTATGGAGCTCTTTCATAGTTGGTATCCACACATGCCACATCACACATCCCCCAAATAGAACTTTATCTCGGTAAAGAACTATTTGTTGGTTTTAGGTGGCTTGAACCTAGGCTCAGTGTTAGCTACACTAACTAACAAAAACCTACACTACGAGCCCTTTCGGCAACAATCTACTTAGCACAGACCACAGTCTCACCCGAGGCAGCATTAGGGGATGCTAGAACTAGGTTTTTACATCGAGAAGGCTATGTGATGTAGCAACAAGGCATTCCTTTAATCTACGACCTCATCCAACCTTTGCGAACCCTTATCTTCAGAATCATAGACTTAAATTATTTTTACTTAAATAGATCTATTAGCTTTTCCTAATTGTTCAAACATGCATAAGTTATTATACAAAAGTAGATCTTGACCTTCACGATGCAATTAAAACAATATTATAGAGAATCGCATCATAATTGAGCATAAACACAAAAACATAAAATATATAGAGAATGCATGGAATTGCTTCAAATAGTCTTTATTACTTCAGATCTTCAATGAATACACTTCTTTTGACCCTGCGCACACAGCTGCAGGGGCCTGCGGACTCAGCAACGAAGTTACCATGCTCTCCATCCACTGAGCTACAGGAGCCTTCCTCTTCACTAGAATACAAAATTATAGGTAAATTATACTCAATATCCCATTTATCCACTGAACTCCACATTCTAATTACTCCTAGATGACTTCTTTTTATAGCTTTTACATCGCATTACCATGGTCCATGAACCATGGGAGGAGCTCATTAATTAATCAAAATATCAGATACCTTTACAAAGTAAGGGGATTTGACCTACTTAAAAGCCCCTTTGGCACTTAACGTTTGGCGCTATTCATGCTCCGCTCCTCAAAATGCAGAGAATTTACAATATTACATCAAAATTGACTCAAAATTTAGACAAAACTTAGACTTTTGGGACCACATCCCAACACTCACCCACTTGGGTGCCTGAATCCTATTTTTCGAGTCGCCACTATACTTTGTTGCTCCTCACGATGGGTGGGTGCCACTGAGCACAATGTGGCCGCTACGATGCACTCGCCCATCCATCACACTTAACCACCTGCTACCTCCATGAATGCCTTTAACCGATGCTCAGGTCACACATAACTGAACACCCACCTCCAAGTCACCTTTAACCGAACACTTCCACCCAAGTCACCTTTAACCGAACTCAAGTGCTCGTCGCATATCTTGGGCATGCCCACACACATTTAACTGAGGTTTTTGGTTTTTCAACTCTCTTGGGCACTCGCCAAATCAAGGCCCTCACACACCCCTTCCCACAAAGCTAGATCTCTAATGTGGTTTTTATGCAGGGCACTCTAAGAGGAAGTGGTTTTCATCCTCAATATTCATATTCTCACAGAGATGGCAAATCCTTTCCATCCATGGTATTTTAGGAAGTGCCCAACGACATGTTTCACTATGGAGCTCATGAGAGTTCATTCTAATGTTCCCTATATTAATTTTCTTCTTTGAGCTAGTTAAAATAGAGATACTTTTGATCTTCTAGGGTGAGGTTGATGACCTTCTCATAATAACTTATATATATATATATCTATATATTATATATATATATATATACTATATATATATTTATATATATATAAAAACACTTCTAATTTAATAACAATTAAACATATCAAAAACAAATAAAATATGAAATACACTCCATAAATATTGAGATAAGTCATTTTCATTTATTTAATAGGTTCATTAACTCCACCACATGGAAGAGGTTAAATTTAAATATTGAGATAAGTGATTCTCATTTATTTAGTATCTTCCATAACTCTATTTCCATGTTACCAATATAAATATAAGTGATTTTCTTTTCTTTAATATGTGCTATAACTCAACCCAATCCCTTATAGCTCTACCCTATTCCAACTAGTTAAATTTTTTTATTTTTATGGTAATTAGTTATTTATTATAATGTTTTGATGAAAACTAAGGTTTTTATATATTGATATAATTCTATTTTTTATAAAAGTAAGATCTTAGAGTTGTTAAATTTTAAAAAAAATATTTACTTTAAACTAATTATTTATTATAATATTCTTTTAAAATTAAAATTAAAAATAAAAATTATGTTTTAAATAGAAAAATAATGTGGGCTATAATAATAAAAAATGAATAAGTAAAAATGTGCGAGTAAGATGTTTAAATATTATACTTTTTAAAAATATTTCAACAAGATATTTAAATAAAGTATTTGAATATCTATGTTAACTAATTTATGTAGATATCGTCTTCATATATATCTATATATAGAGAAAAAAATCTCAAAATAAATCATTTTGATGTTCTATATAAAAATTATTTAATACATGTTACCAATAAAATATGTTAATAAGAATTAATATTCACACATAGCTAAAAATATATTAATAATAAAAACCTTGACTATATATTATATATCATTTAAGAAAATTATCTATATATCATGAAAAATTTATGTTTTTATTTTAAAAAGTTTATTTGGTCCTATAAAATATTTTATTTAGCATTCAGAAATACAATTTAAGCAATGAAAAATAACATATTGTATTTTTCACTCTAAAGAAGTTTACACGTGAAGAAATTTCATCCCTCCTTACTTAAGATGGATGTATGTTGATTTATATATATATATGTATGTATGTATGTATATATGATGATGATGATGGGCCACTAAGACCAATGCCGTCTATCCTACCTCAAGAAATGAAAAAGAATCTAATTGTGATTCTTCAAAATCTTAAAGAATCCCCATAAGATAGCTATAGTTGGGTAGACTTAATAAGTTAGGAAGATTGGAAGTATGGCAGAAGTTAATGAATTGAAAGTAGATGTAAGTAAGAGTCAATTGGGCTCGCTTAATAAGTCAAGAGGATTGGAAGTGTGGCACAAATTAGTGAATTGAGAGCTAATGTGAGTAAGAGTCAGGCACTCTAAAAGAAAGTGTTTTTCATCTTCCGAATTGAGAGCGCATGTGAGTAAGAATCGCTTAGTCTAAAAGAAAGTGTTTTTCATCTTCCACCTTCTCAATATCCCAAATCTGATAGATTCTATCATCCTAGAGAGTCTTGCGAGTAGACCACCCTTGGTTTCACTTGGAAGTCTATGAGAATTAGTTCTTATCCTAGTAAGGTTCATTTTTTTCTTAATGCTAGTCAAGAGAGAGAGATAATTCTCCTTATCAAGGTGGCATTTATCACCTCAGAATATGTGAGCTTTCTTTTACCCTCGAGCTCCTTATCATCCCACAACTTGTCCTTAAAATTAGATGTAATAGTGTCTTTGACACTATCCTTACTTTCCATGATGATATCCTCCTATATACCCCAATGGTTGAACCAAGATAGGGTATCCTTATGCAGCAGTTATAATTTAACAACAATTAAACATATCAACCCACAAAAAAATTATCTTCCATAACTCCACCACATCCAACCAACCTTTTTTTTATATTTACAAAATTGATTATTTATATTAATATTTTGATTATATGATATATAATATAGTATATAATGTAACTTTAACTTTAAGATTAGGAAGATTAAATTTTCATAAAATTAAGATCTTTTTCCTTATTAGACATTTTAATTTAAATTTAAAAATAAATACATTTTAAATTAATGATTTAATATAATAATTTTAAATTAATTATTTATTATAATAATTTAAACCTTAAATCATATATAGCAATAAGGACAAGCCCTTATAATTTAATAAGAACTAAACATCTCACAACAACCCCACAAAAATAACAATAATTCCATTTGTCGAAGCTACCTCTTCTCCTTCCATTTTATCTTAATGCAGCACATTACAAAAACTCAAACATCCCAACAAAATTTTTGAAAGAAAGTTCATGAGACCCCAAGTCCATAAGAGCACGCTTAAGTGGGGCGAGGAAGATGAGTTGGCCAACATTGCGACACATTCTGCGAATCTCCGTTAAAGCGAAAAGAAAGTCCGGCTAGGATAGTGCCATTTCCTACATCAACACGATTTCCCGGAAACCCTAGAAATCATCTGCACGAACGCAAATTTCCCGGAAACCCTAGAAATCATCTGCCTATATAATACGGTTTCCCACCATAGTCGTAACTCTGGTTCGAATAGTCCCATATCCTAGATAACAGGAGACGATTTCCGGGAAACCCTAGAATAGAAATCATCTGCACCACCCCTGCTCCCTTGCACTATACATACGATTTCCCACACCCCCGTCGTCTGCATCTCTGACTGAAGAAGCTATTCCTTTGCCGATACACACTGCATCTTTTTTAATCTTCTGCGACCAATTGGTTTGCACCCCTGAATCTGAGTGAAAATGACCTCTGAATCTGTCAACAACATGAATCTTGTAAACTGTGGAAAGAGGGCTCCCGATCAGAGTATCACTACTCCGGAGAAGAGTAGTGCTACCCCTCCTGCACATTCTAAGTTTCGTGGGGTCACCAAGTGAGTAGAATTTAATATAGCTGTTTTTCCACATTCTACTGTTCCAACGTGATGTGAGTATTTAATGGCCATGGTTGCAGAAATAGGTGGATGGATAGATACCAAGCCCGTCTTTGGGACGGTACCTGGAAAAAGCAGGGTGCCAAGCGAAATGGTAAACCAGGTTCGTGTTCATTTCATTTCATTTTTTTGTTGGTGATTAAATATTTGTAGTTAAATATTTGTTGGTGATTAAATATTTTTTTTGTTGGTGATTAAATATGTTTAAATCATAGTTACTCATGCATGTATGTGTCACATGTACCACTTTCACTTAACAACACGGCGTCCAATATTGCAGTCTATTTGGGTGAGTAAAATTCTCCCACGGAATGGAGCTGCGTATTTTTATCTCTTTATTTATTTTTTCTTTTCTTTTCCTTTTAATAACTTTGGGGTTTTGTGTGTATTTACTGTAACAGGTGCATACGATTCGGCAGAACGCGCAGCAAAAGCTTACGATGTTGCAGCGATTAAATTCTGGGGTTTAACTGCCAAAACCAACTTTCCAGTATGACTTCTTTCTTGGTTTCATTGTATTCAATGTTGTTGTTTTGGTTTTATTATATCAAAATTTTGGTATTTTTTGCATTAATCCTTTTTATCCCTCTACATTGCAAACTCCAAACCTCTGATCTAAAGCTGTAAAGCCGGGATGGATGGTTTTTATATTACATTAGTATTTAATATGGATTATGTTTACAGGGGAGGGACTATGAAA
Organism: Pinus taeda; assembly: GCA_000404065.3. Lineage (NCBI taxonomy): Eukaryota > Viridiplantae > Streptophyta > Pinopsida > Pinales > Pinaceae > Pinus > Pinus taeda. The sequence continues at coordinate 46,724 of APFE030062501.1, read as the reverse complement.
AAGAGATGAAAGAGATGGAGCACATGACTAATGAAGAACTGGTGGGGAAGCTCAGGAGGTAGCGATTTCGTCTCACTAAACTGTATATATTAACAACTTTTAAAATTTATTTGCACTAAACTAACTAAAATGTATATATACTAAGATTGCAGTGGTGTTTTCGTGACACAGAACAAGCCTGGGATTCTGTGGAGGCACGTCCAAGTATCGCGGGGTTAGCAGGTTTTTGAAAAGCTCTCCTCTAATTCTAATTTCAATTTCATAGTGAAAGACTAGTAATATCTAATAATTTCATGCTTGCATGGTGTGCCATTTTATTTATTCCGTGTAAATGGCATGGTGTGTCGTTTTATTTATTCCGTGTAAATGGTGTTTCTGTAAACACCATTAAAGCTCTCCTCTAATTTCAATTTCAACTGTTGCAAGCAATATCTGATAATACCTCTAATTTCAATCGTTTGTCATTTTAATTATTCTGCGAAGACGCCATGGTAAGTGGCAGGCGCGGATAGGAATGGGTGCCCACAACAAAGATATGCATTTGGGTAGTTTCAGTAAGTGTACTTCTATAGTTTCTCGTGTTCTGTTCTGTTCTGTTCTAATCTGTTCGAATATATTTATATTTGTAGTGTAAGATACAAAAAAAAAGAAAGTATGATAATATCTGTTTTGGTTTTCACAGATACAGAAGAGGAGGCTGCTGTGGCTTATGATACTGCGGCCCTTAAGCACTGGGGGCCGCACAAGCTGGTTGTCACTAATTTCGACGTCAAGAATTACGATCTCGATCAAATTCGACGTCCGGAGTTATGTCATTCAAAGCGGGAGATCAATACTTGTACTGCCACTGCCAGCGAGGCCAAAAGCGCCTGCCCATATAAATTCAATCCACACATTCATGAGAACAATCTCCGCCACCATGCTGTTGGATAACTCCAACAAATGGCCCTGTATATATTCAATATGTCTACATTTCTGTATGATGACCTCTCACATTCTGCATTTTGATTACAACCATTGGTGTCTTGTCCTCACTTTTATTGGCGGGCTATGCCTTCTAGGTTTATATTCTGTATTTTGAATTTACAAACATTGATGACTTTTCTGAATATGTATATTCTGTATTTTGAGTTTACAAACATTGATGACTTTTCTGTATATGTATGTAAAGTATTTTAGTAGTTTAAAATGTGAACCATGTAGACAGGAAGGACATTTTAGTACACTGATAAGGGACACCCTCTGAGACAACATTCTTGTGGTTGATGACTTCCATGTGTGCCTAGGAACTAATCATTTTGTTCTGTCATTTTTTTTTTATATAAGATGGCTCTGCATCCAGGAATCATAATTACTCCTATGTGTACCTAATAACTAATCATTTCTGTCATTTTTTTTATAACATGGCTCAGCATCCAGGAATCAAAATGACTACCATGTATGTGGAAATCTAGCTAGAACACTTGGTTTCCATGATGTAGTCAAATTGCACCCTAGATTGTAGTAACAGACCTGTCCAACACAAGATGTATGGAGAATTCCATGTTGGATGGTACAATCTTGTGAATGTCACTGTAATTGGTCAAATAAATAACTATCAATGTTAGAACATCTTATATAAGCTTGCTCATATAAATTGGTTGTTATGGAATAAATCACTGTCAATGTTAGAACATTTTATTGAAGTTTCTCATATAAATTGGTTGGAGCTAAATCCTTTTTCATATTTTAAAAATTTGAATCATTTTTTTAGGAATATGATTATGGTATGAATCTTTTTCAATCCTTTTGAATGCTTTATAATGATTTGATCCTATATTTTTAATATCTTGGAGTTAAAATTGATGAACAATTTTAGCTTTATCACTCTAACAAATGACACTTAAAGAATGTAGATCCAAGATGGGGCATGATGCAAAACATAAAACATCTAGACATCCATAACCTGAACAATTGCAAATGAGGGATTCTAGTTGTGCATGACGTGTTTCATTATCCCTTGGTATTGCGATTCTTTCTTCTCTTGTAAACATCCTTCCTAAATAGGCTTTATAAAAAAGTGTTTCTTTCTAGCTACCAATTTTTCTCCATGGACTATTTATCAAGTGGTGCACTATAAACTTGATTGGGAGGTGCAGAGAATGTAAGACTAAGTTGGATACATCCCACTCTCTACCTAAAAAACTAGTGAGTATAGCCTATGGCACCCAGATATCTTAGTAGATGGAAGGAGGTCCATGGAATAGTGCATTAACCAGCCTTCATGGTTAGATAATGTTAGATAATCAGTTTTGATGCCCATTCACACATGGATGGATGACATCCTCTCTAGTGTTAGTATTGAATGAAGGTCAACATGAAAGTTGAGGCCCTCAAGTTTTATCTCAATCCTAGTAAATCTATATTTCTGTAAAGTTCCCTTAAGCTCACAAACACATAATTTTTTAGGGAGATCTTCTGTTATTTAATGTATTATGTGGCAAGAATCTCTACTCTTCCATATCAACAATTTCTTTTGTTTTAATACTAATAGCTTCAAGTTATTTTCTATTATGTGGTAAGAATATCTACTCTTCCATCTGAACAATTTCTTTTTTTTTAATACTAATAGCTTCAATCTATTTTTTGTCTTGAGATTTTTTATTTTTATTTATTTTTCTTGTATTTATACATACTATTATATTTGACAAATAAAGAGCTATCAACCATTTTGTTGGTTTGTGATTGGTTTGTCTATTAGCACTACTAGCACTTCTGAAAGAATAAGATGTTTGAGTAGTTAGTGAAAATTTATTAATTCAGCCAACCTTCTAGAGTGTGATAAGGGACTTGAGAGATAGCATTAGGTACTTTGCTTGAGAGGTGGCATAAGGATAAATAAACCAGTGATGGGAGAAGATTTTCTGGTCCTCATATGATTGTAGTCAATTTGGTTGTCTTTACATCCAGGGTAATGCTTCTCATGGTGGAAGGTCAATTTGTAAAATGATGGTGCTGTGACTTTAGGGCCCATGATTGTCTTTTATACTTTTAAACAACCAAGTCTTATGAGAGATCATCCTTTGGTGTAGTGCCATTGATAATTTTTTTCAAAATTAGGTAGCTAATGACCTATTATAGGTATTTGGGGGGTGAATAAGGTTATTGTACATCCTATTCATCTCTCTAGTTTGTAGAGTGAGGGGGTCATCCCATGGGCCCAAGGGCTTAGGTGCTAGCTCCCCCCTTAATTTCCCATATCATAGCATCCAAAGAGGTCACTATGTATGTCTCTTATATAGAGTGTCCTCCCAATAGATTATGGGTATGGGATAAATAAATGATGGGTATGGGATAATGAGTAGATTTAAGGTGGTGCTACCTATAGAAATTTCCAAGTTGGAGCAGGGTGACTCAAACTAGGAGGCTAAGTCAAATATAGACCAAATGATGCATATTTAGTGAGACTATGGAAATTTCAAACTAGGAGGATAAGTGAAAGACAGAGAAAAGGATGCATATTTAGTTTGACAATGAAAATTTTTCAATGAAATTATGAGTGAGCACATCAACATGAAATTGAGTACAATGGTTTGTAAAGGTGTCCAGCTTTTTGTTGCATTGTTTATTTTGTTGACCAACAAAGGAAAACTAGTACTCTCAATAATATTCTTTTATCATGGCTTTGTATGTGAGAATCAATTGACTACCATGTATGTGGAAATATATCTACAACATTTTCTAAGATGTGGTAAAATTTCATCTTAGATTTCTAAGCCCTATTACAGTACCAAGAGAGGAGTACCAAGAGAGGATTCCAAGACAAGATGTATTGAGAATTTCTAGCTACCAGCTAGCTAGTTTTTCTCCATGGAACATTTATCAAATGTGCATTATAAATATTATTGGCAAGAATATAAGACTAGAATGTAAGACTATACAAAATACTCCAGAGTATAGCCAGCAACACCCACATATCTTGGTAGATGAAGTAAATCCATAGGATAGTGAATTAATAAGTCTTCATGGTTGGATAATGTTAGGTAATCAGTATTAATTCCTATCCACACATAGATGGATGGAAACCTCTGTAGTGTTAGTGTTGGATGAATATCAACCTCAAATTTGAGGCCCTCAACTTTTATATGATGTCCCACTAAATCCATCCATCCAAATCTTATATTTCTATTTATTTCCCTTAAGCTCACCAGCACATAACTTTTGGGTGAGATCCTAATTGATTATGTGGCAAGATTCTCTACTATTCCATGTGAAAAATTAATTATTTTAATACTAATAGCTTCAAACTTTTTTTTTCTTGAGATTTTTGTTTTAATTTTCTTGTACTTATATGTATTGACTAATAAAGAGCTCTCAACAATTTTGTGAAGAAATAATCTCTACTTTCCCATCTTAACAAGGTACTAGGCTTGTGCTTGGATCCTTCAGGCCAAGGCTAAGAGAAATCATGGCAGGGCCAAGAGAAATCACCAACAAAGTAAATGTTTGTTTGTTTGTGATTGGTTTGTCTATGGCTGATTTGTACTACTGAAATCCTAAATATAGTAAATGGTTGCTTGTTTGTGTTTGGTTTGTCTATGAGTGATTTGTGCTACTCAAAGAAGGAGGTAGTATAAGATCTCTGAGTAATTAGAGAAAAAATTATTAATTCATCCAATCTTTCAAAGTGTGATAAGGGACTTGAGATATGGCATCAATTACTTTTCTTGAGAGGTGACATAGGGTTAGGAGTTGAATAAATAAATAAACTTGGATGGGATAAGAGTTTTTAGTCCTGGCATGATGTGAAGTCAATTTTGTTGTAGTTACATCCATATATAAGGTCTTCCCTTCCCATGTTGGGAGGTGAATTTGTAAAAGTAAGGTGCTATGACTTTAGGGCCCATGTTTGTTTTTAGTAGTTTAAACAACTACATCTTAACGTTTGGTAAGGCTACTATTATGGAAGAGGCCAGGTTGAACAACATTATCGTGGAATTTGAAGATGCTTGTGGTATGATCATAAACAAGAAAAATTGCATATTTATTTCTTCCATACTCACAAGCCAATTTAATCTTGTTTAGCTAGAGTGTTGGGCTTCACCATTGGATATATTCCCTCTAAATATCTAGGGGTGCCTCTTATATGTAATCCCCTTTACATTTCTCCATGGAAAGACCTCTCCTCCAAGCTATCCAAGAAGTTATAGAACTGTTCTGAAATTTGTATTGTAACCAATGCTGATGTATCAACTGTCCACCCTCCTTGCCCCCAAATGTATATACTTAGAGTTAACAACAATATTCAAATGATTCCTTTGGAGTAGAGCATCCACAGACAGGAATGACTACTTTTTGCATGGCATAAGCTATTCCTCCTGAAGGCTCTGGGAGGATTGAGTATGAGGGATTCTACAATCCTCAACGCCACTCTGGGGCAAAACTATGGTGGAGATGGATTCAAGGGGGACATGAGATTTGGAAAACAATCTGAAAACAAAAATACAGATAAAGGAAATCCCAATAATACCTCATCTGTGAACCTCTTCCAAGTATAGGGATGGTAATTTGGAATCATGTCAATCAAAACAATGATATGATCCATGACCATTTCTTTTGGGAAGTCAAGAATGGGAAGTAATGCCTTTCTTGGAGGGAATCCTCACAACAATTCCCTTGTCTTGCACAATATCCATTGCTCTCAAACTTGATGCCCGTTTTACACTTGAACTTAGCTACTAGGGTGGTGGACTAATGGATCAAAGAGGTCGATGATCAGGAATGGCAGAGATGGAAGTCACATACAGAGTGGCTCTTGGATAGGCCATCTTTCACAAAGGCTTGTCCATGTATCACAAGAGCCAGATAAGCTCGGATGGCACTTCTCTACTACTAGACTAAATACTATCCAATCGTCAAAGTACACCTCCAAAAACTTGTGAATAAATTCCTAGAATGCTGAGACTATCACCTTGAAAATGGAGGAGAATTTTTTAGGTTAAAAGGCATAACTGTATCTTGGAATGAACCCCACTCTATAGTGAAGGTAGTCTTTCATCTATCATGCGGCACAAATTAAATCATGCGGCACAATATTAATTTGGTGATATCCAGACAATCCATCTTTGAATGAATAAGCCTCCTATTCATCAATGTTTTCTAGAACTTCATCATGCAAACATGCATCATTTGACTTCTTGAAATTTATGCAGGTCCTTATATCACCCTTTTGTTTTCTTTTCCTAGACCACCAAGTGGACTAACCCACAATGTTTTCTAGAACTTCATCATGCAAACATGCATCATTTGACTTCTTGAAATTTATGCAGGTCCTTATATCACCCTTTTGTTTTCTTTTCCTAGACCACCAAGTGGACTAACCCACTCTTCTGTTGGCTCAATTATATCTCCTGCAAGCATCTTATCCAACTCTTCTCTTACCTTTTACTTGTACTTGGGGTTCAGTCGATATGGATGCTCCTTAACTCACTTAGTATATAACTTTAAATTCATCTTCATCATACCCAAATCACCTACTATACCCTTCAATTCAAAGAAGTTTGTAAGAAATATATCATGATATTTGTGCAATAATTTAGCAACCTTGCCTACCATGTCTTCATAGTCACTAATATGCCCTAAATTTGGTTCTTCTTCTGAGCCAAGATTTACTTGTTTTGCCTCTACCCATTGTCATATATCAAGGTTCTCTACATCAGGTCTTGCAACTTCGTGTAGTCCCTGGAAATTGATATTTTGCGGATACTCATAGCCTTCTTCCATAGTAACATTGTAGCATTCCAAAGCATGTTGTAGTTGGGCGCTCCAGTTAGGCTCCATCCATGTTATGGGTTCTATTGGTGTTCAAAGATCGCTGACTTTATATTTTGAAGTGCCCCATCAATCCATTTGAATCCATCTTTAAAGTTGAATGTTAGCAGGAAACTCTCCTTCATTTCATCCCAATCAACAGTACCATGTGGTAGCTCCATCTCCAAATACCAATTCATTGGTATAACATCTAAGGGATGAATAAAGATATGTACCCACTCCAGTTGAGGTACCTCACCCCAAGCCTTAGTCCATCAAGCTAGATGTTCGCCAGTCATCCTTGTATACTTTTCACTAAGCCATGTTTTTGTGGAGCCAAATATTAATCTCATTACTCAACGATATTTCTTCTAATCAACAATATTATCCTCGTGGTTTCCCCACGATATTGCAGGTATAACTCTTAAAGCCAAATCTAGATCCTTTAAATTGTGCTCCTTTGGCATGTCTCTTTCAAAATGGTCAAACAAAATATTAACATCATTTAGCCCCTCATAATAAGGAAATTTATGTACCTCATGCAATCTATTCTGTCAGTTTTCTAATTCTTCATCTCAGTCTGATTAGCATGAACTATCCTTCTCCCAACTAATCTGTCCATCCACAGTGGGATTAATCCCGTATTTGTCTCACACAATGTGATTATATATGTGATCAATGTATTCATGATCATAGTCATCATGGATTGGCTTTGTGTATTGTTCACCTTGAGCTTGATCCAATGGAACAACTACTCTAAGGCCCTTCTTTTCAAGTACCATGCTCCACTTCTTTAACTTAATAATAGAATTCAAGTAGAAAGCCCAATCAATTCCGAGTAATGCTCGGTATGGATTAATGTCATCTATTTTTCAGTAACTTCAAAATCTACGAGCACACTCTCTCCCTCAATATCTACAACCACTCCATGCAGATGACCCATAGGAATTATCTTTTGTTGGTTTTCCATGCACAACTCGATTGGAAACCACTACAACATAGGTTTCCCCATATGTTCCCAAGTCTTCTTTGGTAGTACATTAGCATCAAATACTAAGTATAGAATTACCCGGTCCATGTCGAATTCACCAATTTATCAACAGCATCTCCCTACGAGTCCTCTTCTTGCTTCGGTTCACCTTATTCAATATGCACTATTTTGGTAATAGCCTGTCTTTACTAGCACACTTATCTATGAGTTCTTGTAGCCCTTCAACTACCTTCTAACTCCTAAGTAGCTTCATTATGACTTTAGCATTGTGGAATCAAAGTCCTTCGTCGCAGTAATTTCTTCAAATTTCTCTTTTCGTGGGACTATTTGTATCTAAGTTTTAGACATAGAAATTGCTAGATCCATAAAACTTTTTCTAGCCTCCATAAACGTCTCCTTTTCTCTTTGTAAGTCAAATCCAACATTCTTCATGCCAGCCTTACGAGCCCATGTATCCAATATGAGTTGCTTGCCTTCTACGTTGTCTTTACTAGTGGCTATACCACTTCGCATTTCTATATTAACACTAGGATTGTCTTCATGTGGCTCATATATCACCATCTAAATGTTCTCCTTCGTCTATTGCCTCTTCTCTTCCTACATCTTTGCTATTAATATAGGACAATCTTTTATAACATGATGAATTTTCTTATAGTATTGACAAGAAGGATGGGTTGGATTCTGACAGTAGCGTGCAATATTCCCTGGTTCTCCATAGTTGTAACAGATGATCTGGCCCCTACTTCTTCCATTGCCTCCTTCTCGTCCTCTTCCCCATCCTTGGAATCCTTAATGAGCCACAAGTGAGGCTTGATCATTCTATATGTGAGTTTAAGCCTGCATGCTATACATTGGGGTTTTTTCTATCATCAAGTCATACCTTCAACAATCTCTTTCATCATCACCAATCAATTTACAAAAGTTACAAAATAGTTGCTTTGGTGACTATACAAACTTTTGCAATAGATAAAAATTGTTTATTAGATGTAGTCGTGACACTTGGTAGATACTACACCAAACAATTGAACCAACGCTTGATCCAGTAGGAGACTCTTGTTTGAGTGGGTTAGGACCTCCTGCAATTATATAGCCTCAGTACGTAAGGTACTGATCCTTATAGTGGCTTACTGCCTTTCACTTCATGCACCAAACCTGAGGGCATATTCCCGATTGAACCTCCTTTCTCTTCTTCACATCCTGCAACTCCATATGTAGGCTAGCTAACATGACTCGATTTGTTGGGCTCCTATATTCGTGTCCTAGATCAGTGAAGCCTCCAACTTCATCACAATCTCTAATGCTTCACGGTGAGATTCGATCTTCTCTCTCTTCTTCACATCCTGCAACTCCATATGTAGGCTAGCTAACATGACTCGATTTGTTGGGCTCCTATATTCGTGTCCTAGATCAGTGAAGCCTCCAACTTCATCACAATCTCTAATGCTTCACCGTGAGATTCGATCTTCTCGTGAGACAAAGGTAATATTAAGTGTGGCAATAATGTAGATATGTACCATTCCTTATGTTGTTCGTCTGAAATCTGAAGATTAGCTTGTCTCATTAAGCACATTAACCTCTAATCTATATCCCACCCAGACTCTTTAACTGTCTGCTTGATCTCCTTTATTTTAGTAACACATTGAGCTTGTGATTTTAGCTTTCTAAATTCTTCATTTAGTGCAGTCTTTGTCTCAACCAACGAAGCATTCAGATCGGTTGTAGTATATTTGATATACCATGTAAGCGCTCTATCTCATAGCGCTGTAACTAGTTGCACTTTCTTCATGTCATCATCATTGACTTTTTGCGCCTTCCACATAGCTTCTGTTACGAACCAAAACTAATTAGGATCCTCCATTCAGTGACCCTTGAATATAGGCATTTTCACTGTATTCATCATATTGAATAATGGAGGTGGAGGTCGAGGCATAGGCATAGGTGTAAGAGGTGTCGGTGGAGATGGAGGTGGAGTGGATGGATGAAGAAACCAAGAAGTGCCCTCAACTTCTCTCTTTGCTGCACTTCGTGGTGTGTTAGGGTTTCACTCTTCATCACTTTGTGAATCCCCTAACAATGGACTGTATTCACCTTCAATGTATCTTTCGCGACCTACTCAGAACTTTTTTCCACTTCACTTAGATCCCGTCTATCCTCTTTTGTGAATTAATTCAAATTCATAACACCCTTTTCGCACAACAACATTTTAATATAAGTTTTTATCCATTTCAGGTACTTACCTCTCACACCCTTAAAGAATCGGCATCCAACTTCATTATAAAATACATATGTGTGTATTACAAATTCAATGATGAAACTACCCAAAATACTATCGATCCAATAGTCAAAAACCCTTGCAACCTTATGATAATACTATTTAATATGCTTCATTAGAATAGAATTCCACACTCTATGTTTGTTGTGTTTCTAGGTAGGTTGGCTTTCTGCTAATTTATACAACCACTCATGTAATTTTCAAGTGAACAATGTAAAGAAAACTTCATTATCTTCTTCTGTGTAAATATATCTTTGTAACCAACGATCTTTTGACCAGCAGGGATTGTGATTTTCGTGAGCTGCAAACTCGTGCAACTTCTGATCTACACAATTATGGAGATCTTTCATAGTTGGTATCCACAGATGCCACATCACACATCCCCTAGATATAACTTTATCTCGGTAAAAGAAATATTTGTTGGTTTTAGGTGGCTTGAACAAACCTACACCGGTTCTTTTGGCAACAATCTACTTAGTGCAGACCACAGTCTCACGCGGGCAATATTAGGGGATGCTAGAACTAGGTTTTTGCATCTAGAAGGCTATGTGATGTAGCAACAAGGAATTTCTTTAATCTAGGGCCTCATATGACCTTTGTGAACCCTTATCTTCAGAATCACAGACTTACATTTATTTTTACTTAAATAGATCTATTAGCTTTTCCTAATTGTTCGAACATGCATAAGTTATCATACAAAAGTAGATCTCGACCTTCACGATGCAATTAAAACAATATTATAGAGAATCGCATCATAACTGAGCATAAACACAAAAACATAAAATATATAGAGAACGCATGAAATTGCTTCAAATAGTCTTTATTACTTCAGATCTTACATGAATACATTTCTTTTGACCTCTGCACACAGCTGTAGGGGCCTGCAGACTTAGCGATGAACTTACCATGGTCTCCGTCCACTGAGCTATAGGAGCCTTCCTCTTCACTAGAATACAAAATTATAGGCAAATTATACTCAATATCCCATTTATCCACTGAACTCCACGTTCTAATTACTCCTAGATGACTTCCTTTTATAGCTTTTACATCGCATTACCATGGTCCATGAACCATGGGAGGAGCTCATTAATTAATCAAAATATCTCGTACCTTTACAAAGTAAGGGGATTTGACCTACCTAAAAGCCTCTTTGACTCGTTTGGCGCTATTCGTGCTCCGCTCCTCAAAATGCAGAGAATTTACAATATTACATCAAAATTGACTCAAAATTTAGACAAAACTTAGACTTGTGGGACCCCATCCCAACACTCACCCACTTGGGTGCCTGAATTGTGTTTTTCGAGTCGCCACTATACTTTGTTGCTCCTCACAATGGGTGGGTGCCCACTGAGCACAATGTGGCCGCTACGATGCACTCGCCCATCCGTCACACTTAACCGCTCGCTACCCCCGTGAATGCCTTTAACCGACGCTCAGGTCACAGATAACTGTACACCCACCTCCAAGTCGCCTTTAACCGAACACTTCCACCCAAGTCACCTTTAACTGAACTCAGGTGCTCGTCGCATATCTTGGGCATGCCCACACACATTTAACCGAGGTTTTTGGTTTTTCGACTCTCTTGGGCACTCACCAAATCAAGGCCCTCACACACCCCTTCCCAGAAAGTTAGACTCTTATAAAAACTAAGATTTGTGATATTATGGAGTACAATAGTCACTTTTTTTATATAAATTTAACAAAATAGAGGAATAAACCAAGTTGGATTTTTATGAAAACAGAGATATGTGATATGATTGAATATAAATGTTCATTTTTGTTAAATCTAAATTTAACAAAATAAAGATATAAATTATTTTCATTGTTCAGTATCTTCCATCATTCAACCACATCCCCTAGATTTAGCATTTTACTTTTATTTGTGGAAAATTGTTATTTATTATAATATTTGGCTCAAATTAATATATATATTTCATCACCTACATTTCATGCCCGCTATTGCCTTTATTTCCCCCCCATCAATTCTAACTTCTATAGGAAGAAGAGTCTACATAAAGCTAACCCTTACAATGGTTTATAGAATGATATTTCTAGCCTAAGGAATGATGGTAATATCCTATTAATAGGTGACTTTAATGCTCAAACTTCAAACAACCAAGCTATTATTCTAAGCAATCATTCCATCCCTAATCCTCTTTGGTTAGACGAAGACCCTACTCTAGCTAGTAGGTACAAAAGGAGCTCTAAAGACCTCGGGGAAAATTTGTTTGGGTCAGAGCTAGTCAAGCTCTGTAGTGCTCAAGATCTCATAATTTGCAACGGTCTAAAGAAGTGGCCCAATTCTAGCAAGATGACCTGAATCCATGGACTTGGTAGGAGTGTGGTAGACTACGTTATTTCTGATCCTCCATTATACAATGAAATAATAAATTTTGACATCTTAAACGACCACGAACTTGACTCTGATCATAGGCCTTTACTTATAACTCTCAATTTTGTCATGCATAGAGTTCCCACAAAAAATAATACTTACAACGAAAAGAACTTAATATTTTATAGAATAAAAATGATCTCTTTCTAAATGAATTATAAACTAATTTGCTTCCTTTATCTAGTATAGACAACATAGAAGACCTCTATCATAATTTTACTACAACCCTCTCATATTCTATTAACAAGTTCTCAATTGAAGTTTCAAATAATAAAAGAAATAGCAAAACCAATCCATGGTATGACAAAGATTGTAAAAGTGCAAGAAGAGCAATTAATAAAGTTGTTCACGAATCTCTTACAATAGACAAGATAAAAATATTCAAAGCCCTAACTAAAAGGAAAAAGAGGCAGTACATTCATCGAAGACAAGAGAATCTCTTACACCTCTCTAAGGTAGCTCCTAAGAAATTTTGGAGGCAGATTTTGACTAGGAAGACTAAAGATAATAATAAAATTGCTCTTCATGATTGGAATTCCTATCTTAAAAAGCATTATGAATCTCCAAATGTCATGGATAATTTGGAAACCCTACTCACAACGAAAGAAGTTTTCTCTTTAGAATACATTAAGTTTGGGGTTAATTGCCTCACTAACGGGAAAGCTAAGGACATTGAAGGTTACTAGGCGGAAATCTTAAAAATTGGAGGTCCTATCCTCATCCCCCACATCCACAAGCTTTTCAATCAAGTAGTCAAGCAAGGGTTCCCTAAACCTTGGACTCAGAGCCTCATTATCCCTATTTTTAAAAGTGGGGATACAAATAACCCCTCTAATTATCGGACAATTGTGATCAGCCGTCTCTTAGCCAAGTTATGTGGTAGTATTTTAGAAAAGAAGTAAAGCATATGGCTTGAAAGTGAAGGTAAGCGGGATAAAGGCCAAGTAGTTTTCAGAACGCATCACTCAACAAGAGACCACCTCGTTACACTTAGGATCATTGCGGAGGAATGTCGTAATGATAAATCCAATTTATTTTGTCGCTTTGTGGACTTTAGAAAGACTTTCGATACGGTTCCTAGATACAAACTTTGGAATAGATTAGAAGAGCTAAAGGTTCCTCTCGAGTTGAGAGTTGCCACTATAAGGTTATACGAGAATGTAATTTCCAAGCTAAAGAGCAATGAGGGGTGCTCGAAAGATATTAAGTGTAACATTAGAGTTAAATAAGGTTGCCGCCTCTCCCCTAACCTATTTGGCATTTACATCGATAAGCTCGAAGGCTATTTAGACGAAGCAGGATGTGATGGCACGATCTTAGCTGGGATAGTCGTCATCCTTCTTCTCTATGCTGATTATATTGTTCTTTTGGCAAGGTGATTGTCCGATCTTCATAAGCAACTCACACTTCTTAAGGATTTCTGCTCTACCATGGGTATGACGTTTAACACTAACAAAACAAAAGTTATGATTATCAAATCTAAGAAGGACACTTACGCTAATTTTATGTATGACAATAATAACTTGGAGGAAGTGTATTCTTACAAGTACCTAGGAATTGATATTCATCATAAGATCAACTCGAACCATAGCATTGAGAAAAGGATTAATCAGGGGTGGAAAGATTATTTTGGTCTTGAAAATAATTGTAAAATAGCAAACCTCATAATGTGGGATAAAAAGAAGTTCCTCTTTGAAACTTTAGTCACTCCTTTTATCTTATATGGCTGTGAGGTTTGGGGTTGCAGCATCTCCAGAGAATCATGGAGAAAGATTGAGCAAATCCAAAAGAGTTTTATAACTTATAACCTGAAAATTAAAAGTAATACACCCTATCCTATTCTCCTTATACAAGCAGGTATTTCCACTATTGAGAGCCTAGCCATGATTAGGTTTCTGTTGTACACGCACAAACTCAATAACATATACGATTATAGACTTCCTAAGCTAGCTTTAAATTCCAGCCAAAACCACCTAAGGCTCAATCGAGGGTGGCATAAAGACACAAGGGCCTGGTTAAACTATTGGGAGATCAACGAGAATGACGCATTGCAAAACATAAATAACATTAAAGATATTGTTACTTCTAAGTTCAAAGAAAAAATGTGGTGTGAGAAAGATTTAGCGACTAAAAGAAAATTAAGTTATTATAAAAAGGTCATCAATCCCACCCTAGAAGATCAAAAGTATCTGTCTATTTTAACTAGCTCAAAGAAGAAAATTAATATAGAAAATATTAGAATAAATTCTCATGAGCTCCATAGTGAAACAGGTTGTTGGGCAATTCCTAAAACATCATGGATGGAAAGGATCTACCATATATGTGAGAATCGGAACATCGAAGATGAAAACCACTTCCTCTTGTAGTGCCCCACGTACAACCACATTAGATCTCAATTTCACATTCTTTGTTACAATACTGACCTTCCTAGCCTTTTACAATGTCAAAGTTATAGTGAGATCGGGAGGCTTCTGTCCAAGCTTTTTGGGCATAGGAATAAAATTTTAAATCAAAATAAATAATTTGTTTCTTTAGGTATGATAGACCAATGTTTGGTCTCGGACATTAATCACCACCATCATCATCATCATTATTAATCAATTATTTAATTATTAGAATAATACAAAAATTATTACAAATTATTATACAAATATTTAATAATTAGTTAGGAAAGTAGTCATACTATAATTAATTATTAGTAATGTAAATTATCAAATATTAATAATAAATACAAATAATAAATACTATAATTTTATATTAATAACTAACTATTAAATAAATTATAACTATTCAACTTAATAGTTTAATAATTATTAATAATTATAAACTATTAAATATTAATAAATGTGACATTGAATATTACTTTAGTTGTTCATATATAATATAATATTGTCATTTTCATGCAACCCAAGTCATAACAAAGGTATTTGAACCTAGGTCTTTCAAGTTTCAATGGTTTCACATGTCTCGATGATGGGTGAAGAGTTAAAACTATTGTTAAGTAAATTTTATAGTCATAATTGTTCCCATTAATTATTTAATAGCTTATTAATTATTAACAATTGAATTTTAATAGTTGATATTTAATTATTATCTTACAATACCTTATATACTGGTTAATTATTATTATTTTATAACACTTTAAATATTAACTTTGATTTATACTAATATTTGAATTTAATAATAATAAATTAATTATAACCTATTGTTTTCAATAATATTAGATCAACTTTATGTGTTTTCAGTAAATTCCAACGTTTACTCCCTAATACCTCTCCTGGCACCATTGCTTTTTATAACGATTGGTAACTCTTCTGGCACCATTGTTTTTTATAAGGATTGGTCTCTTTCTCTTTGTTTCTTGCTTCATGTCTCGATGATGGGTGAAGCGTTCATGTGAAACCTTTGATGTTTAAAATATTGTTAATATAGTTTCTCGAAAAACATTTTCTTCTAAATAGTTTAAAGATAGTTAAATTTAAGTAAAGATATTAAATTCAAGTTAGAGGTAAGGTTTAGAATCTAGTCAATTTAGCTTTTTTTGTTTACAATGATGAATACGTATTTCATTAAGTCCATGCCGCAAGAAGAAGCTTGGGGAGAGTTTATATTTAGTAGAAAGACACAAGATCATTGATAGAGATCATGTGGGTAGTTTCAGAAAATAATTCCTCTGTATTATCCTATTCATTAATGCAGATATTGCTACAACTATAGGCTCTACAAAATTGGCGACAAAACAAAATATATTTGTAAAATTTAAACATAGATCAATTAGGGGGTAGGGGGGTCGATAGACATCATATCCGAGGTTCCCCCTGAGGCACTAGTTGTTTTTCTTTGATTTTCTTCAAGATCTTCATTGGAATTTCATTTTTTCAAATTGATGTCGAATCGAGTCAATTTCCACCTCAATAAGGTTCCCTTTGGACTGGAGCTTCTATATTTATTTAGTTAGAAACAACATATTAGTTGGTTGATAAAAAAATATTCTTGCTTAAGCTCATTACTCTCATCCTTGCTACCTATGGGGGAATGAGGATAGAGATGGCAATGAATAGGATGCCCAGAGCTTGAAAAGAGAGCATTCATGCTCTCCAGGAGGGATTGAGGGTTATATTGACCAAATAACAAACACTAATCTAATCATGACAATTGTGCCAAAAGAATGATGTATAACAAAGACTTCATGCA
Source organism: Pinus taeda (assembly GCA_000404065.3). Lineage (NCBI taxonomy): Eukaryota > Viridiplantae > Streptophyta > Pinopsida > Pinales > Pinaceae > Pinus > Pinus taeda. The sequence goes on along the minus strand of APFE030062501.1, from coordinate 30,086 downwards.
CTCGAGAGATAAGTTGATCTCGGCTCATAGAAATGAAACACATGAACTATTGGAGGGTGGATCCCAAAAAATGAAACAAGTTTTGCAAAGATGAATACACAAAAGGATATATAGCTATAGAGAGTATTCAAGACCATAAAGGAAAGGAAATTAGTTGGTTGAGAGAGGCCTTGCGGAACTTCAAATTTGGACACTAGAAGTATTTTGATATAGACACCGAAAGGTGAAATAGAAATATAAAAAACTACACCAACAATGAGAGATTTTAAACTCTCAACTTGTATAAAATGTGAACCTATTAGCATAATTGAAGGAGGGAAAACTAAGCCATCAATAAAATTTCTATAGAATGCAAGTTTCCCAGTCTAGGAAATGAAATGGATATGAGTCAACCCTACTTTGTTCCTCTAAGTAGAAGGATGTCATACTTGGAAGAGAACTGAAGTTTACTATAGACAAGGAAGAAGTTTTCCCACCACCCCACATAAATACAAACATTTTTCACAGTTACGTCTTCTAGAACCATATCTTGCCTAATTAACTTAAAATTTCCTTCTATAAATGTAGCATGGGGTCTTCAGCTCTCCCACGGTTTCATGAATGATTCCATATAGATAAAATTAAATTACCCTCCCAAAAATCCATCAACGTGAGTGCATAGGTGGAGGAGGAAGTATATAATAGACTACGATCCTTCCTCATGACATGAGTTAAACAGAGAGGTGCATGACCTTAATCCAAACAACTGCCACTTCACATTGCATGATATTATCTTGATGCCAACAATGTAATCCATAGATACTCGTGAGGGCGGGATGAAATGAGCGCAACATTATAAGGAGACTACTTTTCATCACATACTTATTTCCAGAAAGCCTCATTTGTCCAAGAAAAATAAGAGGGGAAGATCTTATATGCATATCAAAAATTGTCATGGGATAGCTTTCAACCCAAAGAATCCATTAAACTCATAATTTCCTACTTCAAGATGGAAAGCCCAGTTTGCTTTAGATCCTTCATTCTTTTAATGGCAAAAGATATGAAAATAAGGTTTTTGAGAGAAGCATTCTAGAATGGTTTTTATTATATGAATGAGAAGGTATATTTGGTTGTTAATTGGGAGAGGTCCTTTCAGGAGGTATTGAACAGTGATAAAGGAGTCTCCTATGGTTACAATCAAATAAATATCCCTATCCTTGATTAGCTGGAGAGAAAATAAAGCCCATACATTTCAACAAGGTTACTTGATTTGAATAGAAGCCCCAAAGCATACTTTACTTCATGTATTCCATCAGGATTTAGAAGAGTCCACCCCCATCCCACCACTCCTCGATCAATTTAGGAGATTTTACTCATTTGTAAATTGAGGTATTTTGTTAATTGTAATTATGCCTTATGGTGGTGGAGAATCCAATCCTACCCACCAACAATAGTAATGTGTTATTGTAGTCATAATTTTTTTGTTGAAAAGGTTGTCTAGAAGGTAGAGAATGAAATCCTACCCAACAACAATAATAATGTCTTATCGTACTCATAATTGTTTTGTTGAAAAGGTTGCCTAGAAGGTTTTACATTTTTTGCTTAAAGTATAGATAAACATATTTTGAGGGGCATTTATTCTTTCCATATATATCTATAAAATATCGGTTGAATATATTGCCTTAGAAATATAAATTTTAAAAATAGAGTTGCTTTATTTACTTAGTTATTCTTTGTTTGAATTAATACTCATTTTAATTAATTACTAATATTTTTAATGATTCTCCTATTTTTAGTAAATTATTAACTTTTTACTATAATTTAATTTATTGCTAAGATCATTTCTTTTGTTGGCTTAACCAATTTGTATTAAAAAAATACCTAGGTTTATTGAGATTTTTTTCTAATTTTTTAATAATTCTATTAGTTAATTGCTCTTTATTTAGTTTTTAAGATCTAACTTTTTCATATATATTATTAAATTTATGATTGAACTTTTTTTCTTATTATTATTAATGAGTTTATCCTATTATATTTGTTTATGAATAAATTTATTTTATTTGACTAATAAAATGTTAAGCCGGTTAACTAACAATATTTATTAATTTTGAGCTTGGTAATTAATGAAATTTGTTATAAAAGTAATTTAAATGTTATAAAATAATAAAGTAATTAATTAAAGGTTAATAATATTTCAATTTGTTATCGTTAGTCCTTAACAAGGAAAGACTCTAATAATTGATTTTCCTAATGACCGATATTAGTTTATCGTTGACCAATACAACTTAAAATGTTTGATTTTGAAGAATAAATGTTTATTTTTCAATATTATTTTCAGAACTAGTTTTAAAACATTTGGTTGGACTATAACTTGTAAGTATGTCATGTGGATAACTTCCAAACATAGCTTATGTCATAAAATTATGTTTTAACAAAAATTACAAATGGATATATGAAACTGAAAAATTAAATGTCTAGTAAGCACTAACAAGTATTTGCATTTACAGTTATACTCCTATTTATTAAGTTTTTACATTGACATTTTTATTCCTACTTATTAAAGTGTTGAAGAAAACATATATAATGGTGGATAGTTACAACTCCTCGTAAGTGTACTTATTTACATGTTTTTCCTACCCATTTTTTATGTAGATATCTGCTTAAATCATGGTGGATAGTAATTTATGGTCAATATGTTATTTACTTGAGTATGAACTATTTTCAAGGATTTTGATTTTTGGCGGTTTCCTATGAATATTAACAATAAAAAAAATAGAAGTATTTAAAAATCATGACTATATATTGTAACTACATCCAAAAGTTATGGTCCATGTGACATTGTGTTATGCAAAGGCTACAATGAAATTGTGTTGTGCAAAGGATGCGATAAAAATCGTTACAAAATAATGCCTATCCAACCATATTTCACATTAATAATTAAATATTAATAATAAATAATAAATTTCAATCCAAAATGTTAAATTATGGAGAAGCTACAAAATTTGTTGGTAGAAAATAAAATAATACCAGATCAAAGGAAAAATAGAACGCATAATACCATGCAAACTTGAGATAAAAGATATATGTGAGAGATGTGGTGCTCATCGAGTAATAATAATAATAATAATAATAGATCAATTAAAATAGTAATAAAAAGTAAAATGTAACAAAATAATAAATCCATTCAATTTTCTTATGATTCCCTCAATGAAAACTTGTATAAATTAGAATAGTGGATTTCTGATGTAAATACAAGTCTCATATACTAGTATACAATGGCTAAATAAATACTAAAAAAACAACTAAAATTTTCTTATAAATGGCCACTTTCCAGTCGATGGCCAATAGTATCTAATTTAGGTTATCTTATAACATGACCAATATTTAGTCATATTCAGCTTAGTCATTAATTGATAATCTCAATTTTATCCTCTAGTAGTATATTTAGTCATAAATTTGGTCATTGATTTAGTCATTAATTTCCGCAATTGATGACCGAATACACAAAAAAATTTACTACGACATGATCGCCTCAGAAAACCAATTAATGACCAAAATGTTGGTCGTGTTATAAGATACTATAATTATTTACTAACAATCATATATATGTAAATTTCAGTCACATTATAAGATATTGTAAATTAACTACTAATAGTCGTATGTGTGCAAAATTTAGTCATTATTTGTAATAAAAAAAATTATCATTTATTGTAGTCACTTATCTTTTGTTGGTAGTTTCATAT
>APFE030062501.1:0-26254 GCA_000404065.3 Pinus taeda | reverse complement strand
ATTATTTAAATGAAAGATTTAATAGTTTATATTAATTTTATTTAATTTTATTAATAATGATTATAAACAACTAATTTAATCATATACCCATTTTATTTATCTTTTTCATTAATCAATATAAACTACTAATTTAATATTTTTAGATTGATTTTATGTATCCATTATTAATTAGCATAAATTAGTTAGCATGATTTTGCGACTAAATTAAGAAATTGTCATACAATGTGAATGCTCATTTAATATGAATACCCAAAGTTACATCTGTTAATTATAATTATAAATAATAAAGTACAACTATAGATCATTTCAACCACATAGATTATATTATATAAAATATCAAGTATTACAAGATTACCTTCGAACTTAATTTTAATTGGTCGACTACAATTTATGAATGAAATATTGTTTCATCACTTGAAAAACATTATCATTATGTCGCTAATGCATTGTAGGTTAATTCACTAATTCTAAATACTTGACCATCAATTTGTATGTGTGTGTTTCATGGAGGATATTGACTTTAAGGGTATCCCTAGACTAGTTCTCTTCTTTTTTTCTGCACTTTCCACTCCAGTGTTATTGTTATTCTCTTTGTTCAATTCATGCTTGTTACCATCAATACTCAATTCCTCTTTTGAAAATGAAAAAACATACAAGGTAGAGTATAAGAAATGAAAGATGATGGAAAGTGGAATATAAACTAAAGTAGACTATAAAGGATTTATATAACATATATGTCAACATCAATAATGTCAATGTCATTTTTCCTCTGAAAAATAAGAACTCAAACAAGTTTTCTTCAGTTGGGCGATAGTGAACACTATGTGGTCAAATGACCTATAATATAAACAAAACAAACAAAGCATAACCATATAAAAGAACACCTTAGGAACTTAGTGTTGCGAGGAGAAAAAAATACTTTTTCTTCTTATAGATAGCTTTATTTAGAATTTGTTTTCACATGTCTAACTCTGTTTTATAGATAAAAGTAGAGAAGACACCACTAAAGTTGGGTAAAAGTAATCAATAACAAATTAGATGAATCTAAGTAGGAAAAAATGAATTTTACTATCTTTATGTGCAAAATATGCAAATTGGATGATAGTTGTTCAATCGACAGAACAACAACATCTCATAAAGGAAAAACATAGTGTAAGAGGCAAAGGAGGACAATGGAAGACTCGGTGGACTGATGCTATTTTATGATGGAATCCATCGAATTGATTATTGTGAAGTCCTCAAGATCCCCTCATCTTGAGGATTTGCTTTTATCTATTTACTTTTCTAAATGTTAGATCTAAGGCCAAAAGGTGAACTACATGACTAGTTCAGAAATTCACAGTTTGGATTTATTCTTTTCGACATATAATAATGTTAGCTTGGTGATGTTGTAACTCTATTACTTGTTTTAATGAAGAAGACTATGTTTAAATCATAATTATATTTTGAGTACCTCATAGTGGAGACTTCTGGTGACTCTGGGGCGAGTCAAGAGTAGATCTACTACTTCACCTATGTTATAATATTTTATATTTGTTCTCTATTGTTTGTTAATGTTAAGTTAATATAATTTCAATTATCGTGAGGATTGATGATTCCGACTTGCTTTTTCTGTTTATTTGAGATTTATATTTAGCCACGTGTTATATAGGTGTAATTATTTTGATTGAATTGGTTATGTTAGTTTCAACATTAGATCGTTGTTCATTCCATGTAAGGTTATCATAGATTTGAGAGATAAAATTGATCGCTTTCTGTGATATGCTCATACAATGATTTGATGTTCAGATATCATTTGTTGTTCTATTATCATTTATTGTTCAATTATCAGTTGTTGTTCAATTATGATTTTCTATTCAATTATCAGTTGTTGTTCAATTAGGATTTGGTCTTCAATTATCATTTGTTGTTCCACTATCATAGTTCTCTTTGATGATTTAGTGATTTAGTTTTAATTCCATGTAAGACTCTCTCGTGTGATTCTTTACAATTGTATTCAGATTCATTTGCTTTCATAATAGGTTAAGTAGAATTGCAAAGTGTGTTATGAATTTCTTTCGCAGTTACTTCTTTTAGAACTGTTTGGATAGAGTTTGAAGAGATAGTCATTAGAAATTGCAACGATTTATTATTAGTCAACCCATGACTTCACTACATATATAGTGCTAACACTCTTGAAATAAAAGGGCTTGCCTTGGGTTGACAATTAATGTAGGAATTAAGATTTCCTGTAAAAGACATCTTAGTTCACTAAAATTTTGGCGTCATTATCAGGGAAAGTGTTTCAAAGTGATTTCTGTTTTATCCTACTGCAAAAGAATTGGGTTCTAAAAATGGGAGGTAAGAACCTGCGTACCTAGAAATTAAAGTGCTTTCTTTCCAACCTTATTTTCAGCAAAATATTATAGATTAAATAGGAATAGCTTTTATGAATGACTAGGAATAGAAAGATAGAAAAAGATCAGAAACCCCCACATAAATCCACAAAATCCGAGGGATCAGTGAACCTTGGGAGAATGAAATTTATAGATGAAATTGTAAGAAAAGTGGAGTCTCAAGCATCAGTAGGATTTCAGGTTGTATTTGGAAAAATCCCTACTATAATCACTCAGGCAGCAGGTTCACCATCTGCATCTTACGTTGAGATTCAAAGCTAAATTGGAGGATCGAAACAGAGTCTTTAGGATACAACAAATTTACATTCTGATCCTCTACAAGAGGGAAAATCATGTAACTCAAGAGGAGAGGGAGAAACCAGTGGAACTGCGAAGGGAGGACCTCAGCTATCTCAACAAGGATCTCCTATGATCCCATTAATAGGCAATGCGACAAAACCAACCCGGATTGCTAATCCTTCGCTTATTCAAAATGCACCCCTTGAAATCCAAGAAGGATATTGACACATCATTGACGAAATGGAAAATCAACCACCTCAACGTTAACCTCGACATTGGAATACCCCATAATTGATCAAGCAGCCAATGCCCCCATGAAGGCTATTCCTCTGCTAAGAATCCCAACTTTTCATGGGATAATCAAAAAGGATCCTGATGCCTTCCTATTTGAGTTTGACGTCCTCTGGAGAGGTTATGACTACACCACTGTCCCTCAAAAGCTAAAAATTTTCCCTTCTACTTTGAAAGGAGCAGCTTTAAGATGGTTCATGGGTCTAAGTGGATGTACTATCAAATCTTGGGATGATATGAAACCTTCCTTCTTGACAAGATACTGGGACTTTTGCAAGACTAGGGAGCTAAAAGATTAATTCTTTAACATGCCTGCAAAGGATAATGAAACTCTAGAAGAATATGTCAAAAGGTTTCATTATATTTTGTAGAGATCTCCACACACCACCTTACCAAAATAAGTCCTAAGAGATATCTTAATTACAAGATTGAAAGAAGAATGGATAGAAACTATAAACATAATGGGGAAAGGGGATATCTCTCAAGAATATTATGATGAAATCATTCACTTGTGTATCAAGCGTTCATGAGGAAGCACATGTACAGGAATAGGAAGTCAAGATTTGATGAGTAGGGGAAGCAGATGACACAGCAGCGACATAACAAGAATGGAAATCGATAACATCCTGGAAGATTTCAAGACAGACATTCTGGGCATCCTCACAATGCAACTAGATGTCCTACATGCTAAACAGAAGCAAGCCTTAGCAGAACAAAACTTGGCCTTTTTTTCCCATGCTACCAACAGAAGCACAACCAACAGGAGTGTCCATTTAATATGGTTTAGACATGTGCTATCTGTACTAAGGATCACACCGCTAAACAATGTCCATCACGTTTAGGGTTGAAATTGGTCTTCAAGGAAGCAGAAGAAAATATAGAGCTAGTGTATCTAATGAATCAACGTCGACATTGGCAGGCCAAACCTACAGGTATGTCACAAGACACATCATAATTATTTCCTTCTTCACAGTTTAATCAACAACAAAACCTTGGGGCAGCATGACAAGACTAATCACCTTACTCAAATTGGAAATATCTGCCATTCTCTATGACACCTCGGCTAACTCAATACTTTCTGAGTAATGGCTGGCCAAATTCTCATTTATTTCCTGTTTGGCAAGGTAATCCCTATCCATCCTAGTGTTCTGCCTCCACTTCTCAAAATTTGAACTGGTCTACAAATTGGTAGCAACCTTTGGGAATATCCACTACTCCTATGTGGACAAGTCCTCAACCTCAACCTGCATTATCAGCTCCTTATCCATTACAACAAAATCCTCAACCTCTTCTACACCCTTAGTTGTAAGCTCAATCGAGTCTAAATCCCAATAATAGACCGGTTCAACTATTGCAGATTGTTGAAAGCTCAGACAATGAGATTGAACAAAAGGAATGTAATGAAATGAGATGGAGGTTAGGACATATCATCACTGTTGAGGAAAATAGGGACCAACCGTCAATTGAGATAGAAACCACACCTGTACATATACCTCTACATATAATTTATACTGAAATAAAACAAGGAGAAGAGACATATCAACATAAATATCATGAGTAACTCATAGTAACTTCTCCGTGATTCCCCAAAAGATTAATGATACCTAAGCCAATTCTTTACCCAGATTTTGATCTTGTAGGGGAACTAAAAAATATTTGTATAAAAATTCCTCTCCTCCAGGCCATCCAAGATGGTCCCATCTATGATAAAACAATTAAAGAGTTATGTGTAAAGAACCTTGTGAGGGAAGAAAAAACTTCACCCACCATTCATGTTGCAGGAACCTTATATGATTTACTCTTGGGAGAGGAAACTCCAATAAAATATGAAGATCCTAGGAATCCCATAGTTACATTTTAGATATACGGTCATTCCTTTCCAAATACACTAGTTGATCTGGGTGTAGCCATTAACATTTTAACAAGAGAAACCTATCAAGCACTTGGAATTACAATTCTAGAACCAACCACCACTTTACTAGAACTTGCTGATGGTTTGGTGGTAAGGCCAGAAGGAAATTTATAGGATATTAGGATTTTTATTGATTCATGGGAGTATCCAGTAGATTTTCTTGTTTAAAATCCCAAGAGTCTATTGGATGGGCACCCTCTGATTTTGTGCTAACCTTGTCTAGCGGCAGTTGATGCTTATATAGGCTGTCGAGAGGGAAGCATGACTATTGCTAAGGGGGATGCTATAAAAAATCTTGTTTTATATCCTCCTACAAAACCATGTTTTCTCATTGTAAAAATATGTACACAACCACCAACATACTAGGAAGAAAGCATTTATTCACCAATCACAGTAGCAGAGGCACTTGACTTCAAAGATCAGACTTAAGATGATGTCATAAAAATTTTTATCAATCAACTAGCCAATGTGAGCAATGTAGAGTGTCAGGTGCTAAAAGAAATTCTTGATAATGAAGCCTTAGAAGATCCTTTGAAGGATACCGATGATCAACACATCTATATTACTGTTGTCCATAACAAAAATCCTATGGAAATTGAACCAAGTAAAGTTTTACACCTTAATGATAGTCTAGATAGTGATTAATAGAAAAATCTCATTTGGTTCTTACAAAAATGTAAAGGGGATTATGCCTGGGATTATCCTGACATGAAGGGTATAGACCCATAGTTGTGCACACATAACATCTATGCCAAAAATGACACTCGTCCTATTCGGCAGCCTCAGATATTGAATCCGCATCTCCAGATCATCGTAAAATAAGAATTACAGAAGTTGTTGGATGTGAATTTCATTTATCCTATTTCAAATAGAACATGGGTCTCTCCATTGGTAGTCATCTGCAAGAAAAATGCAAAGTGGCGTATCTATGTGGATGACTAGGAATTTAATAAGGAAACACAAAAATATCACTTCCCTCTTCCATTTATTTATCAAGTGCTTGGTATTTTGGCAGGGAAGCAGTTCTTTTCCTTTCTAGACTACTTCAATGGCTACAATCAGATTCAAATTTTCCTTGAAGACCAAGACAAAGCAACCTTCACCTATCCCTGGGGTACTTTCGCTCATAGAGTGTTACCATTTGGGTTATGCTACGCCCCAACCATGTTTCAAAGAGACATACTCATCATTTTTGCTGATCTGATAAATGAAGGATCTAAAGTATATATGGGTGACTTTACTCTATATGGGGATGACTTTGATCAAGCACTTAAAACAATAGAAAAGGTCTTAGAACAATGCATTGCTACCAAGTTATGTTTAAGAAATTTCAAGTGTCAGATGATGATGACCGAGGAAGTAATATTGGGAGATTACATTTCTACAACATGGATATAGATAGATCCAACAAAAATATGGGTAATTATTTTACTACCTACACCCTGTACTAAGATGGAGGTACGTAGCTTCCTGGGATATGTAGGCTATTATCGCAAGTTTATAAAAAATGTTTCACAAATTGTTGCACCTTTATATGCTTTAACTAGAAATGTTGATTTTAAATGGTCTAACAAGTATGAAACAACCTTTACATGTTTAAAGAAACTAGTCTTGATGACACCAGTATTATGTGGACCAAACTAGGAGCTTCCTTTCCACATGTCCACGGATGCATCAGATGTAGTGATAGGTACTGGCCTCGACTAGGAGGAGGACAAAAAACCTTATGCTATATATTACATTAGAAAAAATCTTACTGCTGCAGAGATTAATTATACAGCAATAGAAAAACAATTCTTAGTTTTCATTTATGCCATAAACAATTTTAGACATTATATAACTTGATAGCAATTTTTTCTTTATATTGATCACTCTACCATTAGGTTTTTAGCTAACAAACCAATCATTAATGGTGAATTGACACGTTAGCTATTGCTTTTGCAAGAGTTTGACATCACTATCAAATATCATCTGGGGAAGGAAAACCCAGTCGTTGTTTTTTGTCTCGAGTCCCTAAGGCAAATGATCCACTAGCAGTGGATGACCAATTTCCATATCAACATTTTTTTTCCATAGCAATCAACATGCCATGGTACACAGATTTAGAAAATTATCTCCTAGTGGGGAAGTTGCCTAGGCATTTGACAGTAAGGGAAAGAAAACAGATCGTCCAACGCAACATCCGATTCTCTTGGATTTGCAAATATATTTTTCACAACGGGTCCAATATGTATATATGTAGATTCATTCGTGAGGATGAGATTTATGACATCCTAAAGGCTTCCCATGACAAGCCTTATGGGGGACACTTCGCAGATTGAAGGATAGGGAATAAGGTACTGCAAATGGGCTATTATTAGGCCACAATTATTAAATATGCTAAGAAATATGCCGATGCTTGTGATAGTTTCCAAAGGATGGGCCAGCCTATCCAATCTGATGAAATTTTGTTACAGCCCCAACTAGTCATAGAACCCTTTGAATGATGGGCATTGGAATTTGTTGGCCTATTCCATCCACCATCAAATCAAGAGGCCTACATATTGGTTGCCGTAGATTATGTGAGGAAATGTGTGTAAGCAATATATTTGCCAAGATCCACAGAGGAAGTTGTAATTAACTTCCTTTTTGGGATATTTGTGCTGTATGCTTTACCGTGGGTAGTGATAACAGATGGGGCAGGGAAATTTATAGGACACAAGATTACAGCCACTCTTAGAAACCATCAAATTATGCACAGGATCACTTCCTCGTATCACCCACACGTGAACTAGCAGGTTAAAATCACCAATAATGTCATTGAAGCAATTCTGACCAAGACTGTCTCAACACCTCGGCGAGATTGGGCTGCTAGACTACCAGAGGCCTTGTGGGCCTATCGCACAACTTGGAGGAATACTACTGGATACTCTTCATACCAACTCGTGTTTGGAAAAGAACTTATTTTTTCAATTCAATTCGAAATATAGACTCTAGGAATAGCTCAGGAAGCAGGATTGGATTCAACAGAAGCCCAAACCAAGCGACTTAAACAAATCAATGAACTAGACAAGGATTAACTATTCACTCTACAAACAGATTGCAATTATTCAACAGCAAAGGGAAATAGGGCATGACATCCTTATAAAAAATAAGACATTTTTGAAGGGAGATTGGGCACTCCTCTATGACTCCAAATTCCAAGACTTTCAGGGCAAGTTATAAACAAGATGGCTCATCCCTTATGAAATTCAAGAAGTACATAACAATGGTACTCTCACTTTGACTACCATTTATGGGTCTCACCATTCTTTCAAGGTGAATTTGCATCGGGTGCGTCTCTATCACAAACCACTCGCCAAGGAATCTTTCTACCAACATGTACGTGAGGACCCTCTTAGGGTCCTATAATAACAGGATTCACAATTTTGAATTGACAATGATTAGTTTTGTAATATTGTACATACTTTTGCTTTTTACAAAATGTTTTCCAATATTAAGAATAAAAAAAGGTAAAGAGGGTGAAGTCCTAAAAGAAAAATCAAAGGACTAACACAAGAAAAAGATAAAAAAAAATATAAAGTATAAACCCCACCAAAAAGGGATAAAAAATAGATTCTTAAATTGATGCAAATTCAAATGCCACTACTTTTTACTTTACTTTGCAAAATAAGATTGTGTGTAGCTTTTCAAATGCCACAATCCATGATGGTCAATTAGCTTAATCTTGATCCACTGATGCTTTAAATTTCATGCTGATAGATAGAGACTAAAGATCTATTCAAACTGTTTAATCATGGTATATCAGTAGTTAGGTAGAGAATAATAATGAGCTCAACAATTTAATCTGAGCCATTGGAAAGTCATAAGGTTAGAATTATATAATTTTCTTATGAAAGTAAAAGAAATAAGGGGTCAACAAGCTCAAATTCACCCAACAAATGAAGAAAAAATGTTAGGGTAAATGATGGGTAGGGAGAATCAGTTTTCACAAGGCATGGAGAGCGTCAATTGTCTCATTTTATATTACTAACTTCCTTCCAAAATCATTTTCCATTGTAAGAAAACCCCTTACCTATTCATTTTCCCTTATTCTAAAAGATTCCCCTTCCCGATTTTCCCCTTATTCTAACCCTTTCCATTTCCTAAAACCCTTTCCCTAGCTTAATAACCCATCCCCATCATTAAAACCCTTAGCTTAAGGTAATCAATCCCCATGTGAAAATCCCCCCTGATATTATTTTAACTCATCCCTAATGTGTTCCCAACACTCACTCTCATATTTCCCCAAGAACCCTTTATATTATTTTCACCTATAGTTTTGATATATTTATTCCCCACCATATAATCCTAACCCCCCTATATTAACCTTCGAAATATGTATAATACCCCTCCACATGGAATATCCCTAGGTTCCACCTCATTTAAACTCGAGCTCTCATTTAAACCTCTTCTTATCTATAACCCGACCACACATCATGACTCATCCCTCAAAACTCTACCACGTGATAGCCCTCCAATCACCCACCTCCAGATCCAATGACCTGCATCCCGTATCACACGCTCCAACATCTAACCTTTAACATCCCAAAAGCACACGAGATTACCAGTTTTCCCCACTCACCTTTTTGCTACATGGCAACCCCATGTTATATCACGTCATTTAAGAAAATACCACCAACAACTCTAAAGTGGTGCGATAAACCACCTTACCGCCTTCTCGTGTCGAATGAAATTGCCCTGCTATTTAAGTTTAACCTGTGCACCCAAAGTTTAACCACTATTAGTTAAAAATGAAAAAGCCGCCCTTTCCAGTCCTTTCACTGTTATTCTCTTACAAAGAACCTATGTTGACCTATTCTAAAGTGCCTCAAGATCTGCTGAACTATTTTAAGAAATTTTACAACCATAATTCAAAATTTTACTACCAGATGACTCTGTTGACTCTGATTTGAAGCCATATAAATACTATTGAAGCCTTAGAAAACCTCTGCTGCCTCCAGAGAACCATTCTACATATCAAAGCTTCATTTTTCTAGGTATTCCTGAAGTGCCAAAGTCCTATACTTAATCTTTGCACATCATCTCTAATATGTTAATCCATTAACCCAATTTGAAAGCCTTGTTAGCCTAAAGAAAGCCACTGTGCATCGAAGACCCTTTTGGCAGACTGTATTCATATTTTCACACTATTCCTGAGGTCCTAAGCCTACTTCTTAAGCCAGATAGTGACAAATTAAATAAAATAAACAAATATATGGCTTCCCAAATCATTCTGGATGCAAAAGCCCTTCAAACTCCTCACCTAGATATTAGCCACCTCCCAATGGTCAATAAATATTTCCAGATCAAGGACACAGCCTCCCATAGCAATTTGCTAAAACTCCACTACTAGAGCAAAGATAAATTCCTCAACCAGAATGATGATATTCAGCTATGGCAGTCAAATTTACCCAAATATTTGTTCCACAGGTACACCAGTTCCTTGAAGTCATCCACCTATGCCAAGTCTTCTATATCCCCAGTGAAAGAGCCATAGTCTCTCCTAACCAACAAGTTTTGTTCACAATCATTGGAGTATCAATAAATGAAATGTTGTAGATCCATCAAAAGCCTAATGAAATCCTATTTTCTATTGAAAACCTGATTTATCTGTACCTAAAGCTGAACCTTCCCAAGAGATCCCAAAATTTTTAGACTTTCCTCCTAGAAAAAGTTCAAGTTCCTACAGAAAATGCTCCATATTCTACCACCATTTTCTCGGGAGAGCTAGACAGATTGTAACCATGTTGTCCTATATTCTAGGATATAGCACTGATGAACATGTAGATGAGCCTATAATTGGTTTCCTTTCTAATATTTTCCTAGGCAAGCCTCTAGCTACAATTTTCAATTTTTCTCAATCTTTAGCATACAGAATCCATGATCAATTAATCAGATTGCTAGATGGAAGAGTATTCAAATAATCTTCAATATTGTTCCATATGTTTCTATACTTCCAGTCAAAAAGGTTTACAATTAACATCTAAAAACTGGACACTAAGGGAAATCCTCTATTTGTTATCTTTTGGACACCCTTAATCCAAAAGTATTCCACTATTTTTAGCTAGAAGGATTGCATTGATTCATTTGTTGACCCAGTGGTTAGCATGCTAAGTAGTAGCAATCAACCCAATGTACTAAAATATGATCCAAAGAATATATCATCCAAAGAATGTCAAAGGTGTTGAATAACTCATTAAGAAAAATAATGCAGACATTGTTGCATTAAGGAAGCAGCTGAAATTGCCTCCTATTGAACATCCATAGACAAAGGAACTTCTAGACAATCAAAACCAAAAAGATGAGATGATGAAATTCATTCTTCAGTTAACTGCTCAATTAACAGAAATGGAAAATGAGATGGATAAGTTAGTGAATGAGAAAAAGGCTAACATGGAATTAGTGATTGTCACTACTATTCCTACAACTACTACAATATTTCCTTCTACTCTAGCAGCTTCAGCAGCCACAATAGTTCTAGTAGCTATAACACTTCCCACTACATCAGTGACAAAATCGTCTACAACATCAACTCATCCTAGTGATGAGGTAGGTAAATTAATCAAAGCTATTGAAGATATGTCCATCTGAACAAATGAAATAAATAGACATAAAGATCAAATAAAAAGTCTAGAAGATGAAAACAAGTTGGTACAGATCATGAATTATTGGGCAGAAGATCCCCCCACACCATGTTTTTGGGGCTTAAAGCCTGAGTTTTGGTCAATGTAATGTAAAGACTCCGCAAAATGTGGGCGCGAAGCATGGAAGTCTAGGGTCGTCAGCCATAAAATAATGTAAAATAATATAAAAGTTGTGTCGGCCTAACCATGGTCCACGGACCATGGGCCTGTATAAATATAGTGAGGCGCTAAGTGTAAAGTTTGTCTTAGTTTTTGAAGAAGTCATAGATAGATGCAAAGGCATGGTTAGAGGATAGAGGTAGATCTGAAGTGTATTGGGTCATAGTAGTAGGAAGAGGCTCTGCAGCTGAGTGCACAGAGGCCTAGTAGAGTCTGTAACTGAGTGTGCGGACCACTACAGCTGAGTGTGCAGGGTAGCGTCAGGTCTGTATTGAACTAAAATTAAAATGGATCATTAATAAAGCTAAGTTGATTCAAAATATTGTGCATCTACTTCATAGATCTTTATTTTGATGTTATGCATTAATGGTATATGTTTATTTATATGCATGCACTTGTATGTATTCTTATCAATGAAAACCTGCTAAGTAATTAACAAACAAAAGCTAATTAAGGAAGTCTTGGGTAATTAACATTGGTCGCACTGCGGTTATAGTTCCACGAAGGTAGTCCCAAAGGATGCAAGGAGCTCCCTGGTGCATGTAATCTAGTAAGCGCAAAGGTTGAATCTCATACCTATCACTTGATATCAGACATCCCTAGGGTGCAGAAACCTTGTTCCAGCACCATCCCATACTACTTCCGGTGAGGCCTCAGTCCGCGCTTCGTGGATTGTTGCCGAAAGGGCCAATAGTACCGCGATTTGGTTGGCTAACTCACTGCTGAACCTGGGTTAGGCCCCACATAGCCAACAAATGGTTCTGTTGCTGGGATTGGGATCTCCCTAAGGAATGTCTAATTCTGTGCCACTGGAACCCAATGAAGAAGGAAATTGAATAGAGGTTGGACAAGAAGATTCACAAGTTCATGACACATGAAACAAAACTCCACAAGTATCTGAGAAAAGGTGGTTGGATCACTACGTGTGTATGGAAATCCATGAGATTTTATTTGCATCCTTTCCTTTTGAACTGTATGAGTGGATCACGAGATTAGCTGATAGCCAGGGAAGGTATAGGCTCAACCAACCAATAGTGTGGACTCCGGAATTAGTGTGCAAACTAGAGGCATCAGAAGGTAAGAACATGCAAGTTGTGGAACATTGGATCCACCAGATAATAGGGGGTTCATCAGTGAGTTCATGGTAGACACGATCATGAGCTGCAGCGAAGCAGAACGATGTTTTATGAAGGGATCGTGAGCTAAATATATTAAATCTTTGAATAACTAGATTAAGATGTTGTTATGTGAAAAGCAGGTTATGCGAATACATTAATGTTTGGGATGACGCAAAGTGGAAAGAGATACAAAGGTAGAAAAGATATAGAAAACAATGCCTTAATTTCACCTTCGGGAGAGAGTTAGGAAGAGGTCACTTAGGTCTCTCTAAGAAGTGTGGTTAGTTTGATAAGACAACACATTCTACAGTTACCACATCCACCCATGCTAGCCCCTGCTTCTCCTCCCTCACCTCCATCTCCACCCACCCCACCTCCACCACCTCCACAGTTCAGTATGGCGAGCATGATTAGGTTACTAGTATTAAGAGGGGTAGGGAATGGAGATCCAAACCAATTCTGGTTCATGGTAAGAGTAGTATGGGAAGCGCAAGGTGTCACAAATGACAAGATTAAGAAGGCTACATTGGTGAGTGCATTGTAGTATCGTGCGTTGACATTGTATATCAAGCACTCTAATGACCACCCAAACAGAAGGATAACAGAAATCCAAATCCCGCCAAATAGGGAGTTCAGCAAGCCAAAGATAAAAACACAATCAATCATTAGGTTTAAAGAGATCGTGATGCTCCCGGGCAAGACTGCCTAGGATCTAGATCAGCGGCTGAAGAGTGATCTGCGAAGCCAATATGACACTGACGGACGTACAACATCATGCATGGTTTGTGGCATCTCTGACACCGCAGTTGACAATGGTGTTGTCACAACAGAAGTTGTCCACCCAAGCCAAAGCATTGGAAATGGTGATGAGGTTGCATGAGACCCCAATAAAATACCCTAGGTTGGGTGTTCAACAAATCCATGTACAACTACAGAATCTATGACTGGAAATGCAGAATTTGAAGCAGGATAGGGCACCGTAGCCAAAAGTGCATGAAGAAGTATGGTGCATAAAATGCAAAGGCCAAGGCCATGATAGGGATCATTGTCCAGTATTCGTGAACTATTTGGCAGGAGGGGACCAATGCCATTGAGACCAGAGGCACAACCAGGGTCGAGTGCGAAACCCACATTATGGTGCATGATCTATCAGATAGGAGGAAAACACATGATGAATAATTTCATTTATTGCAAAAGTATACACAGACTCCCTAGTAGTTGTCTTATAATTTCTGTAGGTCGGTAGGCCATAGGATCCAGATAGAAACGCGAGCCCTCAACCCAATTGTGGGGATGGCGCATGTAGGATTTCAGGAGTGAGGTCGAGAACGAGGAGGAATGGGACCACAAAGGGGCCATAGATAATTAATTTGTTATGATTATGGAGGACCAGGGCACTACGCTTGTGATTGCACCAGCCCGACAAGGATATCATGTTCGTATTATGCTTAGTTTGCTCATGAAATAGTAGATTGTCCTACATTGATCACATAGTTGTGTGAAAAATGGGTATTTTAGCCTCCTCCGACTCAGAATATACAAATGATGAGGTCTGAACGATGCGAAGAAAATCCAAATGTGAACATGATGCTCAAAAGCAGTGCGACAACAGGAGAGGATAAGGGGAAGCAGCCAGGGGAAGATACATGGGTTCACAAGGCTCCCGTGAAGGAACCCAAGTTTGACTTAGAACACGCAAAGGAGATGTTCACGGAAGCTAAGAAGAGCTTTACGGAGGCCTTCACTTTGGAAGTAAGGATCAACCACAGCCAGGAATGGATCCTTCCATGCTTACTAACTTTCTGGAGACATGCATGAAACTGCTACGTGACAACAAGGCATTTAACGGACTACAGGAGCTGATCACCAGGTGCACGGGGTTAGGAGAACCGTGTGTAGTCCAGAATCTGGGAAAGCATGAATTGTGCACAGGGAGGGAAATCAGATTGATGGCGCAGATTGGTGAGTAAGAAATGGATCAGGTCATCCTGGATCTGGGATCAGATGAGAATGTGTTACCGAAGAAAACATGGGAATGCATGGGTAGGTCCTTGTTATAGTGGTCCCCTATTCAATTATGAATGGTGAACCAATAGAATATTTTGCCTGTGGGGAGGTTGCAAGGGGTAACAATTGATATCGAAGGCGCGAGCACACGGACGAGCTTTGGAGTGATAGAGATTGTTGATGGCAGTAGTCCCTATCCTGCCTTTCTAGGAATACACTGGGCCACTGATATGAATGGAGTCATCAATCTGAAGAAATAGAAGATGATATTCGAGAAAAAGTAACTATGCGTAATAGTCCTGCTAGGTCCACCTGAAGGAGCATGTTACACTTAACTAGTGCACGATGATGAAAGCGATGATGAGCTAGATTTTATTTACAAGATAATGGAATGTGACCAGGACTGGGTGAATCTAACTACAGATGGGAGAATCTCGTGGGAGAGCGACAACTCCTACACTTCGGATTTAGACGAGGAGGTAGAGCACTGGAAGAACCGGTTGCATGAGGTGACAATGCTGAATTGCAACATGTTGATTAGATCACTGCATTGCATGACAACGGATACAAGGGAAGTGCCAACATATGATGGAGTGACAACAGTGGATTAATTCCTAGACAAATTTGAAAGCGCAGTATGAGAATAGCAACAGTTCAATGCACTAAAATGGGCACTGCGCGCAACACCCACATGATGGTGGAGTACATGTCAAGGAAAGTTTGAGGATTGGAGCAAATGTACAAGGATGATGTTCCTATAGTTTAGAAGACCCTAGGTTCGAACAAGAGTTGGGCAGCCAGGGCAGAGTAGCTTGCACGCTCACCTGTGTTGGTGGGTATAGACGTGTGTTGTGCAGTTCACACGAACATACCCCAAACTAGGGATCAAAAATCAAAACATTATGCAATGGTAGGATATGTGACGTGCACCACAAATGTTCTACACAAAAGCATTCGAGAAGGTATGTGGAATCATGAACAGGGTTCAACAGGTGAGGCTAGCTGATTGGGAATTGTACATACCAGCAGTTTGATGGGCCTATAGGGCCATGAGTAAAAACTGGAGCGTGGAAATGATTCCAACACTAAAGAGCAAAGACAAGACCATAGGACTAGAGAAGCATCCCCATACAACAACTTCCATAGATGGGATAATATACGAGGACCCAGGTGAAGGAATTATGTAGTTAGAAGAAGCCATTTGGTGAGGGAACTTGAAACTTCACGAAATCGAAGAAGATAGGTTACGTATGGGAAAGCAAAGCCTGTTATTGGATGAAGGAATCAACAAGCTCGAAACCAAAATTGTGCAAGCATGTTGTGCCAAGAAGCTAAGCACAACAAGACAATGTATAAGTAACCATACTACTACATTAGAAGAATTTGTGGCTCTACTACCATGGCTACGACCACACCTTACTAGGTTTGGTGACCAGGGGAGCACATTGTATAGGGAAGAACGCGAAGCACTAACTAATGCAACGGTAATTGAGGGGTGCCTGTGGACTGAGCTGGAAGGTAAATTGAAGCCTCACACAGGTGGTGCTACCACCTGACTATCCATAGAGAGCATAGTGTCAGTGCTCTAAGCAGTTGAAAGAGAGCGTGGGACTATAAAAGAGTTTGTATAGGAGCTGCCCAATAAGGAGGTGTTGCGTAGGCTCGGTATGTCATACAGGTTGTGGCCATGCATAGGGGGCTAAACTACTATGCAACTAGGTTGGGAGGTGACCGTTGGTGTCATTTTTCATCACAATATGTCAAATTTAAGGAAGAAAGGAGTGTGTGGTGGGCTATTAAGACACGAATTAAGAGCTATATTTGGGACGATCTACCACCAAGAAGGCATTAATGACTCAGAAGTGGGGGGAGGGTGTTGGCATTATGGCACAGGTGTTGTCCTTGATGGCAACCTTCTTTGGTATCAGATCTCAGTTCAGGCAATCAGAAAGTAGAAAAAGACATATACGTAGGTTCATCTAGACTAAGGCGCGTATACACGCGGGTTATACATTACAAAAGCACATATATGTTGGGGATCATTCTTTTGGTCCATGGCAGTTACATCTTGGAACTTGAACCTATGTTTTGGACCATGGCGTATCGTTAGATGTGTTGATCCCTAGTTTTGGGTTCATGGTATTGAAATGTTATGGTTTTGGACCATGGTATTGGGGAAGGCCTAACGCTATAAAAGAGGAAGGAGATCTTGTGACAAATGACTATCTGAATTATTATTGAAGATCTAAAAAAGTGCTAGAGCTGGTACATTGGGTGGTGATGCAGTTCTGGATCTGAAGGAACGAGGAACCTTAGCGCAAAAGGAAGGATAAGGTCTATTCATGGGTCATAATCTTTAAGCCTAAATGATAGTATCTTTGTATGATTTTGATCTGCTAGATGTGGCGCCTGTTTGATCTATAAGTCAGAAAATCTGGGTTAATTAGTGATTAAATATCTGGAAGAGTGTGTTGTCCTTTATAGATCTGTACGCAGGTTTAGTGAAGAAAAAGCACGTATACATGTAGATTAGGTGAAGTAAAGGTGTGTATACGTAGGTTGTTCCATACGCAGATGCGTATGCACGCAAGTTGCAGACTGTTGAAATTGCATATATGCTTTAAGTTGTGATCTAGCTGTTTCAGCTCGTTGTTGTTGTGTTCTAGGTTCTGTTGTGTGGTTTCTGGTACTGTGTTTTGGGTACAGCTGGTAGAGAAGTATCTACTTGATTTTAGATCTAGTTAATGAAAAGGAGTTTGGTTGATGAAGAATTGAGGATTGTCTGATTTTCATGGATCCAGTCTGAAAATTGATGAAACGTGGTCCCTGGAAGAAAGAGAAGGTTGTAGCCTTCTGTAGGCCAGCACCTACGTACTAGTATCTTGGCTAGTGCAATAGCTAAGGGGGTTGTAGCTCCCTTCCAGGAGAGCCTGGAAAATGAGAGAGGGTTGTAGCTCTCTGCAGGTTGCAGCCTGTATACTGGTCAAAAGACTGCACCAGTATATTGTAAAAGAAGTTTCTAATTGAAAAGAAGATAGAGACGAATTGCAGCAGGTGGTTTTCACCCACATTGGGTTTCCACCTTATATCTTGTGTTCTTTTGTGTGTGACTATTTCTCTGCTCTGTTTTACTGTCACTGGTTACTTTTATTTGATTCTGCATCACAGATTAACAATCATCATCAGAAAGATTAAGTAAAGTAAAATCTTGCTTTGTATACGCGGGTTTCCTTCTGCATAATTGTGTATATACGCAGGTTAATTAAACTGAAGTAGCGTATATAAGTTGTTTTGAAAAATGAATTATTACCTTGATAATACTGATTCACCTCCCCCCCCTCTCAGTATTATTTCCAACAATTGGTATCATAGCAGGTCCTTCTGAAGAAGCTTGATCGCTTGAAGGAAGATCTTTCATCATGAGCAACTACGATAGGGAAGCATCAATCAGGCCACCAGTTTTTGACGGGACAAACTTCGTATATTGGAAGGTAAGAGTTACCGCCTATCTTCAATTTCTGGGTACTGAAGTATGGGATATCATAGATACAGGGTATACTTTTCCAGCATCAACTCCCACGGATCCGACTGAAAAGAAGAAATACGAAACGAATGCAAAGGCGGTCAATACTCTATTGGGATGTCTATCACAATCTGAATTTGTCAAAGTCATGCAGTATAAATCAGCTAAGAAATATGGGACAAGATTGTTTTGAGCTATGAGGGAGATGAACAGGTAAAAAGGGAAAAACTCCAAACTCTCAGAATTCAGTATGAAAATCTCAGAATGTATAATGATGAAAGTGTGGCTAACTATTTTCTTCGTGTAGATGATATTGTCAATTGTATGAAAAATTTGCGTGAAGAAGTAAAGGAGGTTGTTGTAGTTGAAAAAGTTTTATGATCTTTATCCCCTAGATTTGAATCTAAAGTTTTTGCTATAGAAGAAAAAGAAAAGCTTCAAGACCTTAAAATGTCATAGCTGCATGGAATTCTAACTGCTTATGAAATGAGGAAAGGTGGACCATCAGACAAGAGAGAAGTTGCCTTCAAGGCTTCTGGCAAAGGAAACTACTATGAGTCTGGACACATATCAGAAGAAGAAGAAGAATCAAATTTTCTCAAAAATCTTCAATGGGGCACTAGACATTTCTGAGGTAAGTTACCATTCAAATGCTTTGCTTGTGGAAGAGTAGGTCACTATGCTGCCAAATGTCCTCACAAAGATAAGATTGACAAGGGGAAGGAACATGTTAGATGGAACAAGAAACAGAATGCAAATAAGAAAAGCTACTACACTCATGAAGATAGTGATGGACTATCAAATAACGATGAAGACGAACAAGGTAACCACTATAAGCTTTTAATGGCCTTTGAAGATGATGATTACATGGATTCTATAGATGTGGATGGTTTTTATGATGAGATTACTAGACTCAAAAGATGTTTAGATGAAAGTAATGTGATCATTAAGTCTCTACAATCTCAACTTGATGAGAAAGAAAAATCTCTTGAGAAGTTAGAATGTGAAATTGTTGGCCTTAGAAAAGAAATTGAGAAGACAAAGGCCCTTAATCTTAAATTTGTTAAAGGATCTGAAACTTTGTATGAGATTATCAGTGTGTAGCGTTCCCCTCTAATCAAGACAGGTCTGGGGTATAATGGATAATCATCTCAAGCTTCCACCTCCAAAAGTTATCTTGATGCAACAAGAAGGAGTGAGCAAAGGCCTAATAGAAATCATGAGGTAAATCAGGGACAGTCTCCCTCAAGGATGAACAAAGACTATCAAGAAAATTGGCGCATGCTACCTTAAGGACAAATAGAAGCTACAACCAGCCACAGGTAAGATCTTCCCAATTTTCTTCAAGAATGGATGTCAGTAGAAACTACAATCGGTTGGATGATAGTCACAGGAATTTCTTCAATGGCCAATGTTTCTCTTGCCATAACTTTGGTCACAAAGAATCTCAATGTGTTTCCTATAAGACAATCATGACTAGAGAAGCTCAAAATCAAAGAAGTATGCCTGCAATCACGAAGAGGACCTTTAACAACTTTTCTGCCCTTGAAAGTAAAATTGAATGTTCTATTTGTAATAATTTTGGTCATGAAGATTCTGAATGCAAGAGAAGGTTTTGGAAATCAACTCAGGAGGAACAAACCTCAAATGCCAAAACATGGAGAATCAAGGAACCACAACCAGAAAGATGTGGGATAGCTTTATATGCAGACGGACAAGAAAATCAATGGTACATCGACAGCGGATGTTCGAAGCATATGACAGGTGATAAAGAAAAACTTGAATCATATATTGCTTTAGAAAAGGGAAAGAAAGTTTCTTTTGGAAATGATACCCCAGCAGCCATAAAGGGAAAAGGCATTGCTCAGTTGAAAGAGGATGTCAAAGCTGGTAATGTTCTGTATGTTGATGTATTGAAACATAATTTTGAGTGTCAGTCAGATGTGTGATAATGGGACCGAGGTGATATTTCGATTAGATGGGTGCAGGGTTCGTGATCTTGATACAGGGAGAAAAGTAATCGAAGGAAAAAGAAGTCCAAACAATCTATACATATTTGAAGAAGGAGAACAACAATGTTATTTGAGCAAGGATGATGAACACTGGTTATGGAATCGAAGGTTGGGACATCTAAGCTTCTCACAAATAAGGAAAGCATGCAAGTACCAGGCAGTTCGTGGTCTTCCAGACATCAAAATTCCAGACAACACCATATGCAAATCATGTCAGTTTGGGAAGCAAACCAGAACTAACTTTCCTGAAAAAGAAGGATCAGCCAGCAGGCCTCTTGAGCGAGTTCATACAGATGTATGTGGTCCATTTAGGACAAGGTCACCTCGAGAAGAAGAATACCTCATATTATTCATTGATGACTTTTCCAGGATGGTTTGGTTAGGACTTATGAAGCACAAGGATGAAGCATTCGAAAAATTCAAATCATTCAAGGCCTTGGTTGAGAATGAATCAGATCACAAAATTAAGTGTCTCAGATCTGACAGAGGTGGAGAGTTTACCTCAAATGAATTTTTCGATTTCTGTGAAGAACATGGAATAAAAAGGGAATTCTCTACAACTAGGACTCCTCAGCAAAATGGAGTGGTGGAAAGGATGAACAGAACAATCCAACAAATGGCCTGTGCTATGCTTGATGAGTCTGGAACTCCCGCAACTTTCTGGGGTGAAGCTGCATATGCTGCGGTTGTTATTCTCAACAAAACAAATGTCCGAGTGAACAGCACTCAAACTCCACATGAGCTCTGGTATGGTAAAACTCCTTCGGTAAAGCATTTCAAATTTTTTGGGAGCAAATGCTATATTAAGAATACGGATGAACATCTTGGCAAACTTGAACCTAGAGCAGATGAAGGCATTCTCCTTGGATATTCTCCCTATAGTAAAGCTTATAAGTGTTATAATAAAAGACTTGGAAGAATTGTTGACAGCATTGACGTAGTGGTTGATGAAAAAGGATACATCCCCATGCAGGTAAATCATGAAGATATCGAAGAAGATGAAGATTACTCTCCAAATCAGACAGATAATGAAGAAGAACCTCAAGAGGCACCAGAAGAACAGATAAGAATAGAAGAAAAGACTCCATCTAGGTATATTCAGAAGAATCATCCTGAATCTCAGATTTTGGGGCAAAAGGAAGCAGGTGTAGAAACTAGAAGAACAACTGCAGAAGCCTCAAGCTATTTGGCATTGCTCTCCTCCACAGAGCCACAAAATATAAAAGAGGCATGCAAAGATGAAAGCTGGGTCAAGGCAATGGATGAAGAACTTGAGCAGATTGAAAAGAACAACACTTGGGAGTTGGTTCCTAGACCAAAAGATAAGAATGTCATAGGGACAAAATGGATCTTTAAGAACAAGTTTAATGAGAATGGGGAAGTTATTAGAAACAAGGCTAGACTTGTTTGTAAAGGGTATTCTCAACAAGAAGGGATAGATTTTGAAGAAACTTTTGCTCTGTTGCTAGACTTGAGGCCATCCGAATGTTCCTTGCTCTCTCAAGCTTTCAGAATTTCAAAGTTTTTCAAATGGACGTGAAATCTGCTTTTCTGAATGGGGACTTAGAAGAAGAAGTGTACATTGAGCAACCAGATGGTTTCATTCTTGGGAATGATCCAAATCTTGTATGCAAACTGAAAAAGGCTCTCTATGGTCTTGAACAAGCTCCAAGGGCTTGGTACTACCGATTGGACAAATATCTTCATCAACAAGGATTTTCAAAAGGATCAGCCGATAGCAATCTTTATTTAAAAATTGAAAATTACAAATTGCTAATACTTGTTGTGTATGTAGATGACATTATCTTTGGGAGCAATGAAGATGCTATGAGTCAAAGTTTTGCCTTGGTGATGCAAAAAGAATTCGAAATGTCTATGCTTGAATAACTGACATACTTTCTTGGGTTGCAAATCCAACAAAATGAACGCGGGATCTTCTTGTCTCAAACCAAGTATCTCAAGCAGATTTTGAAGGAATATGGCATGGAGGATGCAAAACTAGTATGTACCCCCATGGTTACAAGATGCAGTCTCAATGCAAATGATGAATCAGCAACTGTGCATCAACCAACCTACAGGTCTATGATTGGAAGTTTAGTTTATTTGATAGGTACTCGACCAGACATCATGCATGCAGTGGGAATAGTTGGGAGATTTCAGGCAAATCCAAAGGAAACTCATCTTCAAGCAGTGAAGAGAATTTTCAAATATCTTAAGGAACTCAAACTATGGCTTATGGTATCCTAGAGATACAGATCTCACACTTCATGCTTATACAGATGCAGATTGGGCCGGAAGCGTGGATGACAGGAAGAGCACAAGTGGTGGAGCATTATTTATGGGTTCCAGATTAGTATCCTGGTTCAGCAAGAAATAGAGTTCGATTGCCTTATCTACAGCTGAAGCGGAATATGTGGCAGCTGCATCTTGCTGCACTCAACTCCTTTGGGTGATGCAAGACCTTGCAGGATTTTCAAATCACTTGTACTACCACCTATCCCCATCTTATGTGATAATACAAGTGCAATCAGCATTTCAAAAAATCCTGTCATGCATTCAAAGACCAAGCACATACCGATCAAGTATCACTTTCTTCGGGAATAAGTGTTGGAACAAAAGGTCAAATTGGAGTATGTTCCTTCTAACGAACAAGTTGCTGACATTTTCACCAAACCTCTGCCCAGGGAAACTTTTGAATATCTCAGACAGAAGCTAGGAGTTGTTGATGTATCATCTTGCTGTTAAATCTTATCAGAAAAATGGGTGTACGCGTGTTGGATAAGGAGTATCCACATACATACGCTGATTTTTACAGAGAAAGTTGCGTATATGGAGGCTTGATGGATATCAGAAGGAGCAAGCTCTGGTTGAAGATATTCTGATGTGGGTCTGACAGAGACCATCTGGCACAGGTTCAGGGGGAGCAGATAATCTTCTAATAATGCATTGTTGGCATTATTTTAGAAGATTTTGGTTCTAGTTCATAGCTGTTGTTGATTTCAGATGGAACAAAGGAAGAGGGAGAACAGAAGGAAATCTTGGTTGCTGATCTGAATGATGATTGACAGTTGCTGCTGCTATCAGTTGTTCATGACTTTTATAAGTCATGTTTTAAATATTCGTCTCTATGTCATGTATCTCTTTCTTATATGATGTCACGGTCATGTAACGACCTATATTGGTTTCCCCACTATGCCTGGGATGAAGATGTAATGTATTTGGTCATCATATGTAATTCCACTCGGTTGGATGGATGATCCCCACTTGGTTGGGTGATGGATGTATGTATTAAGTCCTTTGGTGATAGGAAGGTCTTGTATTGTTGCATAAGTCTTGGTTCTTCTTAAAATAACATCCTTTTGTAGATCTTGCCTACAGTCAGGGGGAGCATGGTCAGCACAGCAGGACAGAGATTTCAGCATGTACTCAGGGGGAGCACAACCCTTTGCCCTTGATGACGAAGGGGGAGAATGATCTTGGTGTTGCCATCAAGTCCAAAGGGGCAGATTGTTGGCATTATGGCACAGGTTTGGAGCTATGGCACAGGTGTTTTCCTTGATGGCAACCTTCTTTGGTATTAGATCTCAATTTAGGCACTCAGAAAGTAGAAAAATACATATACGCAGGTTCATCTAGACGAAGACACGTATACACGCGGGTTATACATTACAAAAGCACCTATATGTTGGGGATCATTCTTTTGGTCCATGGCAATTAGATCTTGGAACTTGAACCTATGTTTTGGACCATGGCGTCTCGTCAGATGTGTTGATCCCTAGTTTTGGGTTCATGGTATTGAAATGTTATGGTTTTGGACCATGGTATTGGGGAAGGCCTAATGCTATAAAAGAGGAAGGAGATCTTGTGACAAATGACTATCTGAATTATTATTCAAGATCTGAAAAAGTGCTAGAGCTGGTACATTGGGTGGTGATGCAGATCTGGATCTGAAGGAAGGAGGAACCTTAGCACAAAAGGAAGGATAAGGTCTATTCATGGGTCATAATCTTTAAGCCTAAATGATAGTATCTTTGTATGATTTTGATCTGCTAGATGTGGTGCTTGTTTGATCTATAAGTCAGAAAATCTGGGTTAATTAGTGATTAAATATCAGGAAGAGTGTGTTGTCCTTTATAGATCTGTACGCAGGTTCAGTGAAGCAAAAGTGCGTATACACGCAGTTTAGGTGAAGTAAAGGTGCGTATATGCAGGTTGTTCGATACGCAGATGTGTATGCATGCAAGTTGTAGACTGTTGAAATTGCGTATATGCTTTAAGTTGTGATCTAGTTGTTTCAGCTCATTGCTGTTGTGTCCTGGGTTTTGTTGTGTGGTTTATGGTACTGTGTTTTGGGTACAGCTGGTAGAGAAGTATCTACTTGATTTCAGATTTAGTTAATGAAAAGGAGTTTGGTTGATGAAGAATTGATGATTGTTTGATGTTCATGGATCCATTCTGAAAATTGATGAAACGTGGTCCCTGGAAGAAAGAGAAGGTTGTAGCCTTATGTAGACCAACACCTACATACTAGTATCTTGGCTAGTGTAAGAGCTAAGGGGGTTGTAGCTCCCTTCCAGGAGAGCCTGGAAAATGAGAGAGGGTTGTAGCTCTCTGCAGGTTGCAGCCTGCATACTGGTAAAAATACTGCACCAGTATATTGTAAAAGAAGTTTCTAATTGAAAAGAAGATAGAGACGAATTGCAGCAGGTGGTTTTCACCCACATTGGGTTTCCACCTTATATCTTGTGTTCTTGTGTGTGTGAGTGTTTCTATGCTCTATTTTACTGTCACTGGTTACTGTTATTTGATTCTGCATCATAGATTAACAATCACCATTAGAAAGATTAAGTAAAGTAAAAGCTTGCTTTGTATACGCGGGTTTCCTTCTGCATAATCGCGTATATATGCAGGTTAATTAAACTGAAGTAGCGTATATAAGTTGTTTTGAAAAAGGAATAATTACCTTGATAATATTGATTCACCCCCCCCCCCCCCCTCTCAGTATTATTTCCAACAGAGGGGTCGAATTTAAATTCAAAAGATGCTATACAACTTCCAAGGCTAGCCACAAGCCAACACTTGGTTGTTTAAGACTTGAGCAAGAATAGAGCATTGAGTGTCGCGTACTCTTACCACCCTCAAGTTTAGACATGATGATGGCTGCTAGAACAAGAGAGCGATTCACCAAAGTTACCTTGGAGCCCCATATGGCCCGTGAGGAGCCTATAGAGGTGGCAGTTGTGCCAGAAGTTCCAAAATCACAATGAAAATTGATTCCGCAACAAGATAAGCAAACGATGGGGCCAATTCATGTATTCCCAAGGAACCCACGGTTTAGAAAATCGTCAAAGGCAGAGAAGCGAAAAGCCATCACCATTGAAACATAGGAGGAGGAGGAAGACTTGCAAGCTCTAACTGCTCAAATTGAGGTGTAAGATGATGAGGTGGAGGATGTCTCCCAAATGCCTTCCACGACAAAGTTACCTGCATATCTCTCCCCTTAAAAGGGGAAAGCCAAGATACAGAAGGACCTAGAGGCCATTAAGAGTGCGCTCCAAACCCCACTCCTCCCCGATGATATAAGATTTGAAGGTTTGCCATTGGGACAACTACCTACCATGAAAATTGAGGATTGGGACCTTGCGGACAATGAGAAGTTCCCACAGTTGACCGCGGAGAGGTTAATGAAGTAGAAATGGTTGTGCGGTGTGAAGAGGGTTGGGTTACTCCACATGTGATGGCTACCCTGTAGGTTTTAACCCCATAAAAAAATTACCTGCATACGAATTCTAAATCACAGAAAAATGAACAATGCGAGAGCATAACACATAAAAACATATATGTGTTGGGTTGTGTTATATTCTTTCCACGACTAACCAACGTAGTGAACCG
>APFE030062498.1:0-14472 GCA_000404065.3 Pinus taeda | reverse complement strand
TGCGACGATACCGCCTACCAGAGTTCATAGACTTATTAACTTTAGTTTATAAAAGTTCGGGTCTGGACTTGAGATTAGCGCTCGATGATAGAGGCCATCAGATCTACGGCTCACGAGACTTCATATTACCACAAGGGTCAAAACCAAGCCAACCCCCGTCGTTGACTATGGTGCAATGCGTTGAAAATGAAATCAACGATTAATAATGAGTGTGACACTTCAATCCGATTAAGGAATCTGTACACTTTCAAACCCTGCAGTTATTAATACACGGAAAAAAAGAGATTAAATGTGATTTCACAAAACTCTAAATTCTAGAAAATCAATGATACATAGAGATACTACGGAGGGATGAAACACCTCTGGGGTTGACCAATTTCACACAAAAATACATAGAGTTATGTTTTCTGCAACTTAATCATATATGGCCAAACAAGCCGAATCAGTCAAAATCCTTTTACAATCATTCATAACTTACATAAATACTATTCCATCCTAACTATCATATCCTTAAACCACTAGATCGATTTAGCCTATTCTTAACAATATCTAATCTGGTTGATATTCTCCTCGAGAATCTCAACTGAATCAAAACTGCATGAATTAATTACAAAACCACTCAATCCCTAAATCCTAGCTCAATTCCTATCTAGAAATATTGTAAATTAACAGCTAAAGGATCCCACTCCTTTACTTGTAACCTTTTTTTGGATTTTGGAATAATTTTGAAGCCTTTTGCCTTCAAGCCTCATGCTCTTGCATCAGACTCCTGAGGACAAAATTCTTCGTGGGCTCCTATCCATGAGCTCTTCTACAGAACTGCCCAACTTTTGTAGCATGGAATCTGTCATCCAAGTAGCTTCAGCAATTGGTTGATCCTTCCATTTGACCAAATATTGAAAATACTCCTATCCTCTTGTCTTCTTTAACAATTTCTTTTCCAAAATCCTCTATGGCTTCAATTCCTTTACTATAAGCAACTGCTTTACCCAATCAATCTCTTGTTCTTCTTGATCCTCTATTGTTTCATCTACCTGTTCCTTGTCATACCTATATAAGTCAGCAACATTAAAAACTGGAGATATTCCAATATCAGGGGGTAATTCAATTTCATATGCATTTGCAGAAAATTTTATCAAGACTCTGCATGGCCCAATTTTCTTAAACTTTAGTTTATTGTACTTTCCTTTTTGGAAATATTTCCTTCCTCAAGTGTGCTAAAACCAAATCTCCAACCTCAAAATTAGCTTCTCTTCTCTTCAAATCTGCTCTGCCCTTGTATTTTATGTTGTGGTCCTATAGTTGTTGTTTTACTTATTCATGTATTGTTTGAACTTCTGTAGAAAAATCTTCTCCTTTAGCACTTCTCCTTTCAACTTTCCCCAAGTATCTCAATTCAGACACTCCTCTTAGGTGCATTCCATAAATGATATGAAATGGACTCTGCCCTGTACTCCTGTTAGGAGAATCATTAAATGCATATTTTTCCTGTGCCAATACTTGATCCCACTATTTTGGATGTTCACCTGCAAGACTTCTCAAAAGATTACCCAAGCTTCTATTTACAACTTTAGTCTATCCATCAGTCTGAGGATGATAAGAAGAATTGAAACTCAATTTAGTTCCAAGATTCTTCCACAATGTCCTCCAAAAATGTCCAACAAATCTGGTGTCTTTGTCTGAAACAATGCTCTTAGGTAACCCATGTAA
The DNA here is from genome assembly GCA_000404065.3 of Pinus taeda. NCBI lineage: Eukaryota > Viridiplantae > Streptophyta > Pinopsida > Pinales > Pinaceae > Pinus > Pinus taeda. The sequence continues at coordinate 12,762 of APFE030062498.1, read as the reverse complement.
TCTTACAATCTCTTTAAAAAATATATTAGCAATATGAGTAGCATCACTGGTTTTATAACATGGAATAAAATGTGCCATTTTTGAAAATCTGTCCACTACTACATAAATTGAATCATTACCTCTTTGAGTTTTCGGTAAACCCAAAACAAAGTCCATACTTACCATATCCCAAGGCCTATCTCGAATAGGTAATGGAACATACAAACTTGTGTTTTGACTCCTTCCCTTTGCGTACTGACAGACTTTACAATTTTTCACGAACCTCCCTACTTTAGACCGGCCAAAAATAAAACTTGTTCAATTGTTCATAAGTTTTGTTTGCACCAAAATGCCCTCCAAGTCCTCCACTATGTTTCTCCTTGATCAAATTCTCCCTCATAGAACAACTTGGTATGCACAGTTGATTTCTTTTAAACAAAAGTCCCTTTTGCAGGAAATAATCCATCCACTTGCTTCTGTCTAGCAAAACAGGACTTCTACAAGCTTCCAATGCCTCTTTAAAATCTAGATCTTTCTCATATAACTCTTTAAGAAAATCAAAACCCAACACTTGAATTTGACTTTCTTAAACTAAAATGCTTTTTCTACTTAAGGCATCTGCTACTTTGTTTGATTGACCAATTATATATTTTAATACAAAATTAAAACTTTGCAGGTATTCTACCCATTTTGCATGCTTCTGTTTAAGCTCTGGTTGTTGCATCATGTACTGTAATGCATGGTTATCTGAATACAGTATGAACTCCTTGGACATCAGGTAATATCTGCACTTCTTCAAAGACTACACCACTGCATAAAACTCTTTGCCATAAGAAGAATATTTCTTCTTTGTCTCATTCAGCTTTTCACTAAAATAAGCTAGAGGTATGTCCTCGTGACTCAAAATAGCTCCAATGGCTTCTCCACTGGCATCACACTTCACTTGAAAAGGTTTATTAAAATCAGGCAAAATCAAAATAGGTTTCTCAGTGTTCTTTCTCTTCAACAGTTGGAAGTTTTTTTCTGCTTCAACAGTCCACTTAAATGGTTGTATGTCCTTCTTTGTTGTGTCAATAATTGAAGCATTAATCTTACTAAAATTACTTATGAATTTCCTGTAAAAACTAGTAAGACTGTGAAAAATTCTTACCTCAAAAACACTTTTTGGTGAAGGCAACTCCATAATAGCCTTGATCTTCTTTGGATCCATCTTTAACCCCTCAACAGAAACAACGAAGCCCAAATACAACAACTCCTCCTTCATGAATGAACATTTCTTTAAATTTAACAGTAATTTTTCTTGTTGTAGCCTCTATAAGACATAATTCAGATGTCTCACGTGTTCCACCTTAGATCTGTTGTAAACTAATGTATCGTCGAGATATACGATTACAAATTTACTAATAAATTCCTTTAGAACGTCATTCATAAGTCTCATAAATGTACTAGGGGCATTCGACAATCCAAAAGGCATTACCATCCACTCATATAATCCTTCATTGGTTTTAAAAGCAGTTTTCCACTCATATCCCTCTCTAATTCTGATTTGATGATAACCACTTTTTAAATCTAACTTTGTAAAATATCTAGCTCCACTCAAACAATCCATCAAATCTTCGATTCTAGGTAAAGGAAATATGTACCTAATTGTTATCTTATTGATTTCTCTCAAGTTAGTGCACATTCTCCAGCCTCCATCTTTCTTTGGGCTCAACACTATTAGCACTGCGCAAGGACTCAAACTCTCTCTAACTAGTCCCTTGTCTAACAGCTCCTGAACCTATTTTTTGATCTCTTCATTCTCTGTGGGAGTCATCATGTAAGCTGCTTTATTAAGTAGATTTTCTCATGGAATCAAATCTATGTGATGACTGATTTTTCTAATGGATGGTAACTCATGAGGCAAATCATCTACAATGATATCAAAATAATTGTCCAGCATCTCTTGAATTTCAATTGGTAAATCAGAAACTTTTGTGGAAGTAATTATTACCTTGGGTTTACAAACCAACACAAAACTTACTTCATCTTCCTCCATCTTCTGTAAGTACTCCTTCCCACTCAACAAAAAGGTCTTTGAATTAGGTTTCTTCGATGTATCCTCTTCCTCTAGCGGCAACAATGTATGATTGGCACCATCTTTGTTGAATTTGTATGTATTCTTCTTTCCATCGTGCATAGCTCCTTTGTCATACTACCATGGTCTACCCAACAGTGTATGAAACACATCCATAGGCATCACATTGCATAGGATTTTGTCTCTGTATTTTCCCAACTGCAACTCCACTTCACATTGTTCATTCACTACCAACTAATATCCATTTTGAAGCCATGACACTTTATAAGGTGTTGGATGTTTCTTTGTTTTCAACTTCAACTTCTCCACCACTTCTATGGAGACCAAATTATATGTACTACCATTGTCTATTATCATCAGACAACACTTCCCTTGAACCTTGCACACAATCTTGAACAAGGTTTTCCTTTGTGCTGGTTCAACAATTTCCTTAGCTGGTTTTTAAAAAAAATTGTTGACTACCAAAGATTCTCCCTTCTCTAGTACATTCTCTTCATCTATTACCTTTGTAGCCTCCTCTTCAGCTTTTGCAACAATTGCATTCCTATGCTTCGTTCCTATATTTTCTGGGCACTCATAAGCTCTGTGTCTCAGCTTGTTACATCTGTAACATCTAACTTCTCTTCCTCTACCTCTACCTCCCCTTCCTCTGGAAAAAATCCCTCTGCCACTTGCATCACCTCCTGTGGGTGCATGTTCACTTGAGTTGTTGCTAGCTCTATCTCCAGGTGCTCTAGATCTTCCTCCACCACCTTGTCTTCCCCTTCCTCAGAAAGTACCTCTATTTCTGCAGACTGCTTCCTCATGACTTTTTCTTCAGCCTTCAGTGCCATCTGATAAGCCTCATCTATTGTTTAAGGAGACAATACACTTATCTCATCTTGAATGTCCATTCTAAGACCATTCACATATCTGGAAACCTTCTCATCTGTATCTTGCATTTTTCCTGCTCTTATACCCACTTTGTATAATTCCTCTATGTATTCCTTTACTGTCATAGACCTCTGTCTAAGATTCTGCATCTGCCTAAATAATGTTTACTAATAATCACTTGGTAGAAACTTACCTTTCAATTTTGCCACCATCCTATTCCAATTCTTAATTGGTTGTTTGCCAAGTCTTCTTCTTTTTGCCTGCACTCCATCCTACCAAAGTGCTACATGTCCTTTCACTGTTGTGACAACAAACTTCACCATCTTTCATTCATGTGTGTCTTCATAATCGAAGAATTTCTCCATATCATTTATTCAGTCTATCAATTCCTCAGGGCTTAAGCTTCCTGTGTAGATTGAGACTTCAAGTCTAGACTTGGATGTGGATCTCAATACTGACCTAAAGAATCTCATTTCAGGAGTTACATCTGTAGGTTCTTCATCTTTTGCAGCTCCAACTTCAGGTTCACTGACATCCCCAGCATCTGCATCTCTTCCCATTTCCACTGCTTCCAATCTAGCTTGCATCTATTGCATAGCTTCCAACACTTTAGCATTTGCAATTGGTCGTCCTCTTCTTTGACCACCACCTCTTCCTCCAACTTTGAAAGCTATGTTGGATTTCTTTTTATGATCATTGAGATCCTGTTCAATGTCAGTAGGCTGCTCTGATACTACAAATGGTTACCGAGGTGCAGGTGTAAGAGGCAAACGTTTAAATACGGAAACAATTTTTTTCAAGTTCATGCGGAATTTCTTCTTGGATTTCCTGCGAAGTCTCAGTGATCTACCTCAAAAGTTATCTATTCTGCTAAATTAGCAGAACCGCTAAATTTAACTGCAATCGACAAGTGCCTTACAAATCCTCTAAACATCGCATATCACAATCGCAGGCTCACCGAGCAGGGTTCCTTTGCTTATTAACGATGCAATGCGATATTTATCGGTGCTCTTCGTATCACATGTCGCGTTTCGCAACTCCATTGACCAGAGTCATTCACTCTTAAACCTTGCGACGCGATAGTAACCAGCGATCCAATGGTCAACATCAACACTCGTCCGACGGTCACTGTGATATCGCATGGAGATCTATGCGACGATACTGCCTACCAGAAACATTAGACTTATTAACCTCAGTTTATAAAAGTTCGGGTCCAGACTTGAGATTAATGACCGATGACAGAGGCCATCAGATCTAGAGTTTGCGGGACTTCATATTACGACAAGGGTCAAACCAGGCCAACCCCCACTGTTGACTGTGACGCAATGCATTGAAAATGAAATCAACGGTTAATAATGAGTGCAGCACTTCAACTCGATTAAGGAATCCGTACACTTTCAAACCCTGCAGTTGTTAATACATGACAAAAAGAGATTAAATGCGATCGCACAGAACTCTAAATTCTAGAAAACCAATGATACACAAAGATACTACGGAGGGATGCAACACCTCCAGGATTGACCAATTTCACACAAAAATATATAGAGTTATGTTTTATAAAACCTAATCATATATGGCCAAACAAGCTGAATCAGTCAAAATCCTTTTACAGTCATTCATAACTTACATAAATACTATTCCATCCTAACTATCAGATCCTTAAAACACTCGATCGATTTAGCCTATTCTTAACAATATCTAATCTGGTCACTATTCTCCTCGAGAATCTCAACTGAATCAAAATTGCATGAATTAATTACAAAACCACTCAATTCCTAAATCTTAGCTCAAATCCTATCTAGAAAGGTTGTTAATTGACAGCTAAAGGATCCCACTCCTTTGCTTGTAACTTTTTTTGGATTTTTGGAATAAGTTCGAAGCCTTTTGCCTTCAAGCCTCATGCTACTGCATCATCAAACATGCTCTTCGAGGTTCAATATGGTCAAACATGGACAACAAGTTCAACCATAGTCAACCATGTTTAGGCATGGTCAAACTAGCTAAAAAATGGTTAAACATGATTACCAAGGTCATCTATGATCATCCATGGTCAACCATATTGAAGCATATCAACCATAGTCAACCACCGACAACCCTCAACAATGAGTGTTCGTCCTCATCAACCACAACCATGGTCAACTATTGTTAGCCCTCATCAACCATAATCACCCATGGTTAATGGTCATCAAATAAACCATTTTTTTTTAGTACGAAAAAAGCAAGATATGTATTAATATCAGATAAGTCACATAACTAATACATGAAACTAAAAACACAAACATAGAAGTGTGTAAGTAGTCCTCCTCATAATTTTATCTCGTGAAAGCATGCAATCAAATAAAGTTGACCATATTTAACCATAATCAATTATTTAAAAATAAAAATAAAAATAATTAGGATAATACAATAAAACACAAAAAAGCAATTGCAACTACATATCACCAAAAAATACCTTAAAAGACATGGATTAGTTAAGGCTGACAAATCCAAACCTCTAATTGGCCAAAATGTGCAATGGTTTGGATTAGTTAGAGGACACTGGAACATTTTTAAATATATAAATGAATTTAATAAAATCTTAAGCTGAAACTTACAATTCGAGTTTCCAAAATAAAAAGTTTCAAGCATGGTAAGCCATGCTTCTTAAGAATTATTGGACCAGTGATCGACCATGACGACGTGCTGTTCTTTCAAACGCGGGAAGGCAAATCACAATTCTATAAATTACAAACTCAATACAATTTTCGCATATTTGTCTACATAGCTGACTATAACTTTTCAATGATTGTTCTGTGGAATCATGATCACTGCATACAAAATTACGGAAATCATCAGTATGTTTTGAAGTTCAAGGTGATGAGGCACACAGCAGCCACCGATGTTATTGCAGCGAGCAAGGAAAAAACCCATATGTTCGCCCAATACCAAGATCTTTGCAATGCACTCAATTCCTTTCCCTTCACCTTAATATACATATGGTTTGCCAGTACAAATGTTAAAGGAATCATGCTAATTGAAGCAGTCAGATTTGAAAAATCCCCTATAAATGGAAGTAGTGCTGCAACAAATGTGCTTAATGCTAGGTAACTCCCTCGGGCCACCAACCTAACCGTCCAGTTGTGCACAAAATAAATGCTTTGATCGCCTTTCCCGAACTTTGTATCCAAGAATTCGTACATCGGGCTTGCATATATCTGTAAGCATGAACTTAGTGAAAATGCATTCTCAAATTGAAATTTGCGTACACAAAATTGAAGTTTTGCATTTTGCGTATACAGAATTAGAATTAGGGTTAGGGTTAATGAGGGTTTGCATTTTGTTCATATGATGGTTAGGATCTCTTTGTATGCTCCATTCGGAGGATGTGACTCATCTCTTTTTCAGTGGTCTTATTGCTTTCGAAATATGGCATTCTGTTCTTCAAACTTTACATATTGGTGGAAACTGGATCCAACTTTTACTGGAGGCGTGTTTTAAACTTTGGTTTTCCACTCAATATGAGTTCGGTTCCTTAGCCTTCTATAATATTAGGGCATTGGGGGCCATAGGAATAGGAGGATTTTTGAAAAAAAAAAAAGAAGAAGATATAAGGCATACAGTTTGGGGATTGGGGCATACTTCTCTAAGATAGGTTCTAAGAAACATGTAATCAAACCGAGTAAGAATATTAAACTGGATGTGTGGCAAAAGCTCCAGGTTGGATTCTTTGATGGAGCATGTGCCAATAGTTAATGTGGATGTGGTGCCCTCATTGTCACAAAGCCTGACTGTTATTATCATTTTTGGTGGGAAAGTTGTAAGGGTTCCAACAACAAGGTAGAGCTCATTGCTCTTTGGGGTGTTCTCTTCACGGATGATTTACAGGTATTCGGAGATTCCAAAGGTGGCATAGATTGGATCAGAGGGTTCAATGGTTTTCAGCCTCCACTGCTCTCTTATTGGATAAAGCTCATCAGCATATTAAAATGCTCCTTTCTACACATCTCCTATGAGGACATCTTCAAGGAGCAGAGCAACATTGCTGACATGCTTTCCAAAACAGGAACAACAGCAACAGCTAGAGTCATCTACTATGCAATATACCAACATGAAACAGTACGGTACTTTCTTCCTAGCTATTACAATTTACTTGTTTTTAGCATTAGCATTTTTACGGAACAATTGTATAAATGATAGGATTAGTAATGACTCTATTAGCAGTTACAATATCACGAATTATATCTGTAGTATTTTTTATTTTGATTCATATGTTTACTTGTAAGAGTCAAATTGAGCTGATGTAATGATCATTTTTTTTAATAGTCAAGATAAGAAGAAAGGACAAAGAACTATGTACTTGTAATATATTTTTTTTCTCTGAAAAAATTATTAGAATTAGGGTTGATGAGGGTTTGTTGAGTATATACGTGTAGTGATATCACAGTTTGAAAAAAACAGCAACATTTGCCAGAGTGACAACCCACTTAGGCCCATGTACAGCATTGAGAAGATATGAAGTTGTTGCTGAACCAAATGCCCAGTATCCTGCGAAGGTAACAGAGTAGACTATCACAATCCCAGCTTTGAATTGCATGTATAATGCTCTCTGCATGTTCCTTACATAGGGACGTTTTACTGTTGCCTACCAAAAAATTGTAGCAGGAAAATAGTGTTAGCCAGATGAGCCGAGTCAATACCTGACTTTGCTAATGCTCATTGAATATTATGACTTTATTTCATATTCTTTGAATACAAAGAATCTGCAATTGAACAAAAATACTTTGAGAATATACTTAAAACAGTCGTTCTCCATCACGAGAATATGATTAAAACTATTTACAAAAATAAAAAAATATACTGGTTTTGCACTTGGTTAATCTTTATATGATAGTCTTTCAGGATACCTGTATTTCTGGAAGTATTCCTGAGTTGTACAGGAAGCAAAGGTTGGCAGCAGCACCAATACATTTAAAAATTTTACTTCGAGTTGAACCATGAATCTGATAGTCTCTCTCTGGGCTATTCATACCTACATATCCGAACCAAATTACCAACCTGTAATCAGAAATTTTCAATCAATCACAGAGCTATAACTTCTAACCTGTCTATACCTAGCAGTCATAAATATGTAATGAATTTCACATGAGAACAAAAATCTGATAAGAGGAAGGAAAATGATAAGGAAAAGTACCCTGTTTGATAGATAACGTTAGTGTAATGATAATATAGATTAGACTCAGGGATGTTCCAACACCAAGCCATAGTCTCAAAGCCGATAAATGTGGAATGCCAAATGTAAACATGCTGCAAACCATCCCTGTAATTGCAATGCAATAGGGCAACTTCAAAGTGCCTTCATTGTTGTACAAAACGTATATAGTCTGCACCCAAAAAAAAGGTCGTATAACCATTAAATAGGATCTTTTCAACTTTTCAGGGATCTCTTTTGCAGCAAAGTATGGCCTATATAATTTTATTGGTTTAGTTTGTTTGTATATATATTTTGAGTAAGTTTAATGATTAGTATGTGTTTTTTTCAGGAGGTTACAGGATTAAAACCAGAGAGGTAGCCTATGTATGTTTTCATAGGCTTAGTGGGTCTCTTAACCCACAAACACAAACAAAGAGTGTTTTCATAGACTTAGTGGGTCCCTTATCCCACAAACACAAACAAATAGTCTCAAACAACGGAAGATATCACCATACAAAATATAGATCACATAAGTCTCAAATTTATAAGATTTAGCATTTTGAAAAAAAATTAAAACACTCAAATTATGCTAATTCAATAATTTCAAATTATAATTTTCTCAATTTTAAATAAAATTGTTGACACCTAATCTTCATGATTGGGTGAATATATGTAAATAGATAAATAAGTAATATGAAGAGTCATAGGGAGATGAAATGAACAGTCTCTCCCTCATGTATATAATGAAGACCTACCTGATGGAATAATACATACGAATCATTTTTGCCTTGAGGAGTTACTGCGTGGCCTCACATGGTATCAGAGCCAGCTCCTTTTTTTTTAGCTTTTATGTCCTTTGTAACTCCCTAGTCTGCTCCTTTGCTCTCCATATAGAAGCATTGCTCCATATAAAAGCGTTGCTCCTCATATAATTCACTGTCCATATAATTCAGTGCCTATACGCTTGTCTATACTTCGTTGTCCATATAATTCAGTGCCTATACGCTTGTCTATATATTTTGCTGTCCATATAATTGAGTGCATGTACGCTTGTCTATAATTCGTTGTCCATATAATTTAGGGTCTCACATTTTCGCTGTCCATATATTTTCAGTGTCCATTTGTAGCGCAGGTTCTAACTATTCTCAGTCACTGTTTACACAGCTATCATGTTGCCACCATAGTGGCTACTGCTGCAACTTTCCACCTTCGCCATCCAAATGAGCTTGTCTTTGCATTTCTGTTATTCACAAAACCATATCTGGTCTGCCAGTTCTTATCTGAGGGGCGGAAGAAGGATACCCAAGTCGTGTTATCACTGCACCATGTGAGTAAACCCATGACCTCACCTTTGATAGCGCACTGTTTCACTTCCTTCAAATGCTACCCAATAACGCATTGTTTCACTTCCTTAGCGCGAGGGTTCCGAGCTCATGCGTGGAGGCACCATGAAAAATTTTGAAGTGAGAAAATTTTGATGATGCTTTTTTCTATTAGGGTTTCACTATAAACACATGCTTCAAAGTTCGTTCATTTGTGTGATTGGTTTTCGTAATTAGTTACATTTTGTGGGCCTCATCTATTCAAGTTTCTAAGGAGGTATCAAAGCTTAGGGCCTCTTATTGGGAATATAGACTCGTTTTCTCATTGTTATGTTCATGTGCATGTGAGTGCACCAGCCGAGAATGCCAATTGCGCCTTACAATCCACGCTCACTGCCCCTTGGTGATTGTGAGTCTAAGACTTGTTCGTTGTTCACTATGTTTTTGATTGTGAGAAGATGCAAACGTACCTTTGTTGGAGCGTTGTCCAGTTGAATGCATTATAAAGTTTTGTATATTTACAAAGTTTTGTGTATTGACACTATATTTTTCTTTCCCATTAAGAGTAAAATTTTGCAACAGAAGTTTTTTTTGTTACATTGTGCACTCAATCATATCCATGGTGGGAATAGTTCTCACTGGCAAGGAGAACTATCCTGAATGGACCCGGATGATAGATCACACCCTCATTTTCAATGAGTTGTGGAAAGGAGTGTGTGTCAGAGATGGAGACAATGAACCTGTACACCCAACCTCAGACAAAGAGTTCGTCATTTGGGAAAACAAGAATAGCAAAGCTTATGCATTAATCGTAGCATTTGTAAATGAAGAGGTGACTCGCCATATTTCGTCATATTCAACTGCCTTTGAAGCCTTACAAAAGCTGAAAGAACTCTATGACTCACATTCTGCACTTGAAGTTGTTCAACTCATGATTAAACTCTTCACTCTTGAACTGCAAAATAATGATCCTCTTGCTCTTGCATCTGAAGTAAAGTCTATAATTCATGATATCAAATCCACTAAGGTTGAATTGGATATTCCTCTTATCGCTTTTCTTAAGGCACTTTATCCTACTTACTCCAATTATCTTGATTCATTGCAAGCAAATGGAAATATCAAAGATATCACCTTTGACACTCTTGTGAAAAAGTTTGCTGAAAGAGAGAAAGATTTTGGAAAGAAGACAACCCCAGAATCTTCTGAAGAGGTTGTGTGCCTTGTTCATAAAGAAAAACATCCCACTCAAGGTTCTTCAAGAGGAAGAGGTGATCAAAGAGTAAGAGGAAGATATTTCAGAGGCAGGGGGGGCAGACATTCTCAAGGAGAAAAGGCAGATTTGCACTGCATTTGCTGCAAAAGAAATGGATCACATGATTACTCTACATGCAAGCTACCATGGGACAAAATTGAGCAGAAAAGAAACCAACACAAAGGTAAAACTGATGATACAGACAAAGGTAAAGCACCTGAATCCACCCATTATGTTGTGGTACAATGTGACATTGGAGTAAATGAAGATTTATTTAATGCTTAACTTGCTTCTTGGAAAAATGACTGGTTGCTCGATTCAGGAGCAACCTGCCACATGACTCATAGAAAAGATTTTTTTGAAGATTTCACTAACAATGTTGATGGAGCAGTATACTTTGCAGACCAATCAAAAATCAAGCCATCATGGCTTGGCACAATCAGGCTTAAACTGCGTGGTCTTCCAGACTTTCTTCTGCATCATGTTCTATATCTCCCACAACTCAAGAAAAACTTGTTGTCCTTGGTCCACATCCGCGAGCAAGGTCACTCCATTCATATGTGTGATGGCAAGCTTGAGGTAAGAAAAGCATCTAACAACTCACTTGTCATGAGGGGAATAGAAGAAGAAAGACTTCTCAAGCTGCAAGGAACCTCTGCTCGTGCACAACATTTCTCATACAATTCTTATCATGAAGAAGGTACACTTCCATCAAGTTTATTATGGCATGCTAGATTTGGACATTTGAACTATGACAGTGTCCGCTTGTTGAAGAAAAATGGTGTTGCTGGTTTGCCTACAATTCCTAGGAAACTTAAGCAATGTGATGTTTGCATTCTAGGAAAGCATACCAAACAGTGTTTTCATGATTCACATTCAAGAGCACATAGAAAACTTGAACCCATTCATTCAGATTTATGTGGTCCAATGCTTGTTCCTTCTGCAAATGGAAATAAATATATCATGACATTTATTGATGACTACACCAGAAGTGTTGGTTTATTTAATTGAAGAACAATCTGATGTTTTTCAAAACATTCAGATTTTCAATAAATGGTTGAAATGATGCACAATCTCATATTGGGTCTATTTGCACTGATAATGGAAAAGAATACACATCAAATGAATTTGAAAACTATCTTCGCCAACATGGGATCAAACATCAAACAACTGTGCCTCATAATCCCCAACAGAATGGTGTAGCTGAAAGAATGAATAGGACAATCTTGAATATGGTATGATCCATGCTTTTCTTCAAAAATGTAAAGATAATGTTTTGGGCTGATGTTGTTCTATGTGCTGCATATATAAAGAATAGATGTCCATCTAATGCTATTAGAAATAAGACTCCTTATGAAATGTGGTATGGACATGTTCCTTCGGTAAAGCATTTTAGGGTCTTTGGTTCCACCTGTTATGCCTTGATACCAGAGGTATATAGAAACAAACTTGGTGCTAGAAGTCGTAAGTGTATTTTCTTGGGGTATTCAAATACCTCCAAAGCATACCGCCTCTATGATGAAGTAAATAAGAAGTTTGTTGTATCTAGAGATGTGTTTTTTCTTGAATTATCCAAATCTGACAATGTTGTTGAGCGGCAACTTGATCGCTTGGATAGATTCGCAAAAGCAAAATCATTTCAAGAATTTGATGATCAAATTCCACATCTTGAAGGGAGGATTCCTATACTAGATCAACATGTGGAATCTTCTTCTGAAGAACACTCTCCCCCGCATGAAACTCCAACAACGGTTGATGCTTTAAGTGATGTAATTGAGATAGAATTGGGAGACTCAATCTTGATTCAGTCCCAACTCAATCAACGGAGTAGCCTGGACCATCTGAGAAAGGTCCCCCAAAGTAGCTGACAAAGACACTTGAAAGTGTTCATCCTGATGAAGTTGGAAAGACAGGAACCAGAAATTCAAACCGGCAAAATGGAGGTGATGTAGATGAGTCTAATTCACCTGTTGATATGGATGTTTCTTATGATTGTGAATTGAACTTGTCTACAGATTTTGAACGAACTTCCTTCAAATAAGTTGCTTCTCATGATGAATGGAAAGAAGCGATGCAAAAGGAGTATGAT
>APFE030062494.1:0-10645 GCA_000404065.3 Pinus taeda | reverse complement strand
TATATACAGATGGATGTTCAAATACAGAACATCAATGCTCCAATCAATTGTCAGTTTTCCAAGTCAAATTTAACATTTTGTAATTAAATCAGAGTATCCAAGAATTTGCACTGCCATTATTCAAAAACGTTTTTCAACAACCTTGCAATATATAATTTCTTTCCCAAATTTTAGAAATTGATTCATCATCCCATGATACATCATTTCGAGCTTCAGAAGCCATCTCAATCTTACTTAATTCATCATAGATTCATCACCTGTCAAGAGTAGACCATCAATATGTAAAACCAAAACAATAATCAAAATCAAAGCCATAACTTGGAACTCATCATCTTGACTTCATTAGATAACTATCAAATATGGACATATCTGGACTGGGTAGCTTGCTTCAATGCAATGCTCTCTATAAGCATAATGCCTTACTAAGCCAGCATAATCAACCTTACATAAATCAATGTTTTATCATCAAAGTCAGTGCATCAGAGTTTAGAAGTGAGATCAAAACCATTATCAAAGTCATCAATATCACAATGTCAATTATTTAAACCAGGTGATAGGTAGAGCTCATATCCAGTCTTGACTTCATTTATTATCATGCCAACAAGTCTGTCATATATCATGCAATATCCATTCAAAACTCCATTAATTCATTCTCATAATCATAATACAAATCATTTATGTCACTAGATGCAAATGCATTCACCAAGGATAAGTCATGTATGTTCCATCTTCATAGTGAATCATAACTTTCAATACTTCAACCATTGTGCTAGGAAAAAGGAGGCCAATAAAAAACCATTTTTTCAAATACTGAGATAAGTCATTGAAGGTTACTATGCCCACATAGCATTGATATTAGGGAAAATCAACAATCGTCAAATTTAATAAGGTCAAGTCCAAATTTGTTATCGTAGAGAGATCTGTAGTCCAAAACATATCTCAAGTTACAATGTGTCTACACACCACCATGCACCCACAAAATGTCTCCCATACATGTTTCTTTCTTTCTTTTCTGCACATTCTTTCAAAATTTGAACATTTTGGTTTATACTACCTTATATTTTGTTGTTGTTGTTGTTATGCATGTATATCTTTCTTGACGTGAATTCCCTTACATACATAGGCCAACCAATGCATCGATGGCTGCATTAGAAGTATCATTTCACATGAGTCTGGTCTATTCATTGTTAGGTTAGGAGTAGGAGGAGTTGTTTGCTTTTCTTGATTTTTTCTTTGATTTTCTCTGCAATTTTCTTCGTTTATTTTCTTTGAGTTATAGGATAGCTTCCACATGAGACCATGTTTGGCTTCTCAAACAGGTATGGGGAATTCCAAGAGGAATTTGTACTACTACCAACACTTCATTTTCTATGTATTCCCTCTCTTTACATGAATCTTGCATTCCTTTCAATCGATGACACCCTAATGGAAAATACATTCTTTCGAAGAAAGTCACAGTGAAATCATGATGTTGCACTTTTGACTAGTACCGCCTACTCTAATCGATCTTCTATTTTTCGGTTAATCCTTGTCAACTAAGTTGAGTAGAGTAAGGAGTGGAGGAAAACCTTAACAAGTATGTCATAATTGTATATAAATATCCTTATCTTAAGGGATAGCCTCTTCTTCTCTCAGTAAGTCAGGATCCCTCTTCCACCCCATGAAATAAATAAGTGTTTATCCACAGTTCTTTGAAGAAATAAAAATTAAAAAAAATGAAAAATGAAATAAAGGGCAAAAGAAGATAAAGAATTCATGCGCGGAGAGGTCAAGTAAGAAACTTCGCTGAGGTACTATCCAGGCTCACTAGCAACGAAGCATTGCTCGTGTTCCTGAAGTGACTCTACTAGGGTACTGTTCAGGCATGTTGGCAGTGGAGCAACACTAAATATGAAAACTAAGACTCTGACATTTTCTTTTACTTGTGCATCTATATAATCATCCCCAATCAAAACAACTCAGTGCGACATTTCTTGGTATGTGTACTGTGATGAAGAGAATGGTAGGGACTATATCTTTAACTCAAGCTAAGTGAAGAAGTTGTGACAATCATTGAATTGAACAATACTTCCTAAAGAGTTAGAACAGTTTTCTATGAGACAAGGCCCATACAAAGAGCTGGAGTTGTACTAGTGTGTCACCAGAAGGAAAATTTTAGGGGCTAATATTCGCAAGTGGGTTAATTTTTCATGGTTTTTCCAAAAAAGAAAGATTTGCTAATTTCCAATTTTTTCTAAAACTGATTTGCCCAAGTTTTATAGTAGAAAATTATTTTACCTTAAAGCTTGCCAAAACTATATAGATACTATATATAAAATCATTATAAATTTGAATATTTTTATGAAGATATGACCAAATATTTTATAGTTTTCATATTAGGGACTGGTAAGATTTTCTAAAATTTCTAAACTTTAAGATAGATTTCCATCCTTAAAATTTTGCCTATCGCCAGTGTTGTAGCGACACAACCACCCTCCAAAATTTTTCCTATGCTTTGATTTTGGAGCCTTCCTTTCTATCCATAGCAGCCTACCTTGCACTATTTTAGGTATTCATGCTTTGATTGAGACTTATGTTTTTTATTTGTGCTTGCATTTGCTTGTTTCCACACTTAACTAATCTTTCTAATTCACAATTTGATCTCCTGACTTGGTCACACAACAATTCTAGGCTTGCTTCCAGAAATTACACAATCCTTGAGGAAAATCAACATTGATGATGGGAATTGTATAGTTTAGGTTGGCATTCAGCCTTGAGCTCAGAAACTATGCAGTCATGGAAGGCAGTCTAGCAATGAGCCTAAAAATTTCACAAACCCTCACTGAGCTCAGAAAATGCGCAATGCACTGAGCTGCAAAGTTGCCCATTTTCCCAGAATTGCGCAATCTTTCCTAGCAACATGCATGGAAAGTTTCACTTAAAAAGAAAAAAGTAAAGATAAAAATAAAAATCATCCCTAAAAAATAGGGATTTATTATTAGTATCCCGAAGGAGGCACTTTTGCTATTTTTAGAAACTTCTACCAAGTGTCATTTTTTCCTTGATTTTAGGCATGCATGTCACAAGCCCTAATTCACTCAAATATATTTAATCATTGCCTCTAGATCTCATTTGCAAATTCGATATTGGAGCTCTAGAATTCTCGAGGAGATCAAGGAACCTTTGGTATGTTCATCGATTTGCTAGGTGAGTTTCGCTTTTGTCATCTTTTGGTACTCTTTCTATAACTTTTTGTTGTTTCACTTGTGTGTGTATTATTTTACTTATTCATCTTCATAGTTGTTAGTGTTTCAACTTGTCTTAAATTTTAGAATTGTTGTTCTAATTTTTCATTTTCCTTTCACAAGTGTCATATTGGTTTTCCTATTTTTGCACCGATGGTTTTTGTTGTAGAGAATCTCCTCACATACTTGATTTTCCTTTTGTTTGATCAGTTTCTAGACTTAATTTACATTGATTTACTCATCCTTAGTAATTTTTTAGCTAAGTCTCACATCATCAGTCACTTCTGCTCATTTTTCATACTTCCACTATAGAGATCTACACTTTCCTTGGCAAAATCTTGCCTTGTCTAGCTGGCATTGCATAATCTTAAGGCTCAAACCACAAGCTTGGCCTGTAGAACTGTGTAGTGTGCAGCTTAGGCTACCCAACTACTTACTACGCAGTTCTAGGGCTCAGCCTGTCACCTTGGCCAATGAGACTACACAATGCACAATCTCTTTCGGTCTATGCCTAGGTTGGGACTATGCATAGCACAGTCTCAAGCTTCAAGCTTAACCCTTGGCTGTTGGGACTATGCAATCTGGAGTTCCCATAGTCAGCAAGTCTCCCTTGTTGATAAAAATTGCACAATTCTTCTCTCCGGTTTCCCAATTTACTTCTTATTCATGGTTTGAAGGTATATTTGCTGAAGCTAATGTTTTATTTCCATGAATTTCCTTGTTTTCCCATAGGTACCACACTTTTGAAGCATTTTTCTCTAACAGTCATTGTTACCATGGCACCAAAGAGTGTTTCTTCAAAAGACACCACTGAAATCAATACTGGGGAAGAATTTGAGCAAACATTAGTAGACTTTCCAGTGTATGTAGACACTCAGTTGTTTATAAAAATGGGACAATGCTAACATGGTAGCAAGGTAATGTTTTTATTTCAGAAAAGAGCCTTGATATAGATCTAGAGGATCGACATGTTTAGCTCAGTATTCGGAAATAAGGACTACACAAGGCTTCATGAATATATCCATCATTGCCATGTGCAGATGTCATCAGCTGGATTGTCTCACACATTCATGAGAAGACCATGACATTGATTAGTGTCAGTGGATAAAATATTTCTACCTTTCGGGCATAAGATTATCAACACATGTATCACTTTCCTAAGGTAGTGAAGCTCATAGACACATTTTTCTATGCCACCAATAGCTATGTGAATACACAAACATTGTCAAGGGATGGGTGAAATAGCCATCAAAGTTTCAACATACACCCACCCATTTATACAAGACAAAGTCTCCTAGGAAGGCCTACCATCTCTTGGTTATCCTGGCTTGCAAGATCCATGGTTAGCAGAGCATGGAGACCTTTCTTGAAGTGTGGGAAGTCCTATTGAACTAGGTTATGAACAAGGGGAAGTCATTCAGCTAATCATATATGTTGTCTTGACAATTGAGATCCCATGTAGCACAAACCCGAAGTCCTCCCCAGGGTGAGAAAGTAAGGTTTTATATTTGTTCATATTTACTGGATGCAATCTGTGCACAATAGTAGTTCCCTAGCATGAACTAGACATGGATGCCATGAAAATTGTCATGCATATTTACTGCAGGCTTATTTCAGATTATAGTCATTGAGGGGTAATGGAACAACTAACTAACCACTTTATCATCCCACTTTACAAGCTCATATTTGAAGAAGATCCATCTTGCATGTCACGAGGAGAAATAGAAGCAATAACATACATCACATATTGGTATGCCTCACTGAGTGGCACCTTCCTTAGAGTGTTCTGCAGAGAGAAGCCTTTGCATGTTTTACCAAAGTATGCCACTAACAAGCTTGTCATGCAAGAAGTGTCATATCATCTCACCACAGGGTTGTCAATAACTTTGCATCGGAAGAAGAAAGAACCATGGCATACTCTTCCTCTAAAAATTAGATTATATGAGATATATAACTTGAAAGTCACGGATACTGAGGGAAAGGAGATAGTGAAGTTTTCATTCAGTACTTAGGACTTTAATCTACATGATCCACATGGTATTTGCAGAGACCATTATGCGAGAATTTACTTTCATTGGATCAGTGAGGAATTTTCCTACAATCCCTCCATACTCCATAAGCCAGTAATTTTAGCATGGACTTCATAGGATACTCCATATAGGATAGCAATTCCAAAAGAAACAGTAGAAGAAGGCAACAATCCCATGCAGGACAAGGGAAAGAGAAAGATTACTGATAGTCTAGAGGGAGAACAAAGCTACAAGATGAAAGAAAATCCTATTGTCATGAAGGAATTTTTAGTAGTAGAAGAAAAGTGGAAGTAGACGATACCGAGAGTAGAGTGGAGGAAGAGAGAGAAGCATAGGTTGTAGGAAGCAAAACAAAAATTGAAGGAAGAACAAGATTTGATGAGGATAGAACAAGAAGAGAAGCAAAAGAAGGAAGAAGAACAAAGGCAACACACAATGGTGGAAGACACAACGTTGATATAGGTTGAAGAGTAGGAACAAAACCAACTAGTTGTTGAGGAGGACGGTGAACAGATGTAGAATTGAGAGTTTTCTCAGTAGATTGAGCACTTGATCGAATAGACATATATGGATATTGAAGAGGATCCATAGAATGAAGATGTTGATCTGATGCCGAGCACGCCACAAGCCATCGTTCAGTCTCCACCATCTCCAGCAACAAATCCAACCTCGAGGGAGGAAGGGGATGTTGTTCCTCATGGTGATGATCTGATAATGGATGTGTACAATTTGTCATTCAATGAGTTCCAAAAGAAGATTGTACAATAATAGAGAAATTATTTTATGGATGATCAAACATCACCTACATTCGTTAGAGAAAGTGTGATAGTGGAAGACACCAACAAGAATCCAAATGTCATTGTCAAACCCAAATTGGCCTTTGCAAGATTAACATGATCAAACATTTAGTATTTCATGGTCAAGAATGAGCAATTGGCACAAAACTTGTAGGCTGCCAAGCAAGAGGCAGAACAACTCTACGTAGTAGAAAAAATGAAGTTTCCACATAGGTTTACTTGGAGGAAATGAGAGCATCGATACTTGCTAAAGTATAAACACTTGGGAAAACCATGGAGAAACTCTATGAGGATTTTATGACCATACGTAAAGAAGTTGTCCATTTGCATGACCTATAGTAGAAGAGCAGAGATTTTGTTCAAACTGTCAAGAACATATAAGCTGCCATCACCTATGTGCAAGAATGGAAAACATGATACAAAGGGGCACCACTTGACTTATTAAAGAAAATAAATCCATAGGATGAGCTAGAGAAAGAGAGAGTTTAGATGTTGATTTAGAATAATAAGCAACTCACCTCATTTATTGGTAGCATTCAGGCCTCATATGTATGGTTGTTCAGTAGTTTCGATGTCTTGGTGAAAAATCAAAATATCCCATCAATTGGTTCACTCATCAAAGCCAAACCCAGGAACCAATTCAGGCAAGAGATCGAATATTACTTGGAGTATCTAAGACAGATTGCCACCACGGAAGATTTGGAGCTGAAAAGATAGAACATGTAGAATTACCTCAATGGTCCCGTCGAAATTAGGAAAACGTTTCTTGCTTTAGAACGAACTTAAAATTGGTTCCAAAACATTCTACCTAAATGCCATGGAGGCTAGAGTCTGCTTCCAGCTAGACACCATCATGGAATTTGGGGATATCATCACACAGTACTGATATTGGAACCAATATGTTAATGAGAAGCATCAAGTGCAAGATGTTGAGCTAGAGTTTTCCAAAAATCAAGCATCATAGTATTTTGTCTTGTTAGGCTGTCAAGTTGTCTCTACCCTATTTTTCCTTAAATGGGTATGAGTGTAAAAAGTAATATTATTTGTAATTATTTTGTAAAGTGAAATTCCAAGTCTCAATATTGGAATGTGAAGAGTCATGACATAATGAAATGAGTAATTTGAAAGAAGTTGAAGAGTCATGAGTGTATTCTAAAGGTCACAAAAGGGAGTTGAAGGGTCATCCACCCATTTGTTATAAATAGAACCTCATAACTCATGTCAAGGGCTTTTGGGATCCAAATTTTTGGCTAGGATTAGGTTTAGAAGGAGCTTGGGAGTATTGTGAAGAGCCTTGGCTTCTCTGTAGCACAAAGCGAGTATATGTTTTTGGAGGACCATGTGTTCATGACTTTAATGTTCCACTATTGGTGCTAGTGGCCCGTTAATGGTGTATGTATGAATGGAACTTTCACTTATAATAAAATCAGAGGCGACATGCTTTCATGCATATGTTGTGAATATAGTAGGAATATTCTTGTTGTATTTTCAATGCATGTTATTTAACTTATGCTTATGCTTATGAACTATTTCATTTTCATTTGTATGAATCTTGTTGAATGCGTGTCATTGTATTAATTCATCACTTTAACTCACAGACTATTATGCATCTTAGCTTGTGATTTCATTACGCTTGTGTGTTCCTTTAAAGCTGTGTAATATTACAAGCTTCCAAGGGGTGCGCTTTATTTTCCCTTCGTGTGTTGGAACCTTCATGCATCGTACTTGACTTTCTACATGGTCACACACTTGGTCTCACCAAAGTTACGATACTTCACTCTGCACGTTTTCGCAGTCGAGGCATAACATTGCCCCCACTATTGGAACTCCTACTCCAAATAGTGTGAAATCTATTTGCGACTTCATATCGAGGATATCCCTTGAATGTTGGCAGCTCCAGCACCATTAACATGTAGATAGAAGCACATGATAGTACAAAAACTAGAATCTACTTATTTAATTTCCTTTGTGCAATATCATCTAGTTTGAAAGAGAATGAGAAAATTTGAACCATATTTCATATTATTATTCATCCAAGGATTTTGTAACATCATGATAGAGGTAGTCATTTTGCAAAGTCATATCATCCAGGTCATATAAGAATCATCATTATGGAAGATTCTTGGAAGAATCATTATAACTGGTATATATTCCATCTAGTATGGAAACACTATATCTAAAGGATGAAGGAATGGTAATGATGAAGTTACAAGTATGAAAGGAATAATGAAAATATTTCTTTGGAAAGAAACCTATCTTCGATAGGTATAAGAAGCAAGCTCGTTCAAGAAAATATTGCTAGATGATTGTATAGAAGCAAAGGTATGCATATTTTAAATAACTCCTCTCTACGGTAAGGTTCATATTTAAAATTATCTTGTAGAAAGAGTTGGATATAAAATTGTGCCATATGGCTACATGATTCTCGAAAATGCTTTGGAATGAATGATCAAGACTCTCTCACAATATTGTGTGGTATAAATATAACAATGATGATCAACATCAAGTATAGCCTCTGGAATAAGGAAATGGAGTTAACATTCACAACACCAAGGAATATATCATAGCTTGGTTACCAAGTTTGATCCATGGGAAGTCTAATTAAAATGAATGCATGGAAGGATTCTTATATAATGTGGAGACAGATCAGATGAAAGGATGTTGATCCCAAAGGACTCAAGTATGTAAATATTTCCATGAAAGGGTCCATCATGATAAAGTTTGATATTTATATTTTGATATTGGTTAACATATTTTTTTCTACCTACAAAGCGGTTGTGGGAATACATGAAGGCATTTGAGGCAAGTCCAATTGTTGGTATTGTACTCAATTCAAAGAACATATGGATTGAATAACTATTTTCAGTAATTCTTAGAGGATTGTAAACTCAAGATGTCTATATCATCTTGGAATTGAAAATTAGTAGTGTACGAAGATGAAATAATCACTTTCATGTTTAGAAGGATCTATGACCAACTTTAAGTTTGATAAGCCTTAATATAATGCCTTCATTGATGATTATTAGAGAAAAGTGATGTGCAAAATTGATGGCCTAAACCCTGTCACAAAATTAAATGCAAGAATATGGCTCTACAACATCCAAGAATAAATAATATCAATATGATCATATACGAAGGAAAGAAGGACCCATGTTTCTATCTCCATGAAGAACTGGTAACTGATACACTTATGGAAACAAGCTAGAGAGCTTGTGGTTATGACTTCCCAATTGAAAAGATGTTAGGGATCTCCTCTATATATGAGAGGGGATAAAGGAGTCTCCTTAAATAGGAGCAAATATTTATTCCCTCTATTCCCTAATCAAGAGGGAATGGGTATCTACTCTCTAGTTTAGAGAGAATGACGATGTACATCGCACTTGTATTCTTTCATTCATGTGTCATGCACTTGACAAATACTAACAGTCAGAAGTCTAAGTGAAGGCCATGGAAGGAGAATGGAAGATTAGATAAGCATTTGCGATTTCCTTAAGAGTAGAAAAACTAGGATAGGAAATGGATCGATACTCTTTGAGTATTGGACAGGTATCCAAGATAAGAGTGGTTGAAGAGGACCGATGTTCTTTGAGCCTTGGGAATCCAAGATAAGAATAGTCCTAAAAGGAAATACCTGGTGAACATCCTCATGGGGTATGTGCCTTATAGAGGTAGTGTGGTATCTCACTTAATGCCTTGCATAATTATTGCATTAAAAAGATCTTGTCAAGTTAAGGTATTACTATGGTGACATTGTTGGTCACAATGTTGATGCCTAAAGATGGCTTTCCAGTCTGAATCTTCTTATGGGAACTCTTCAGTTTGAGAATATCTGTATACTAGTTGTACAATGATGAATACCTCCCTAAATAAGAGGGAGTATTGGAATATGTAACTAGTTTCAATCTTCATAATTGTCATTGCACTCTTATCAATATTTATATCTTATGTAACAAGAAAAATAAGAAAGAAAAGTATTATTTTTAAAGCATGGGTTTCACTCTTCTAAGTTATTTTATGTCATAATATTTATTTTCATGAGTCAAGAGAGTCAATGTCATGTATATAAGACCCATTTGGGAAATATGTACCATGTGAAATAATTTATTTTGAGTCAATACAGTCAAAATAAGCCTCCTAGAAAAATTCGGCCTTGCTAGAGACAAGTCGGCCCAGAGAGGGCTATTTAACCTCCACATATGAGTATAAATATAAGTTTATTGACCTCATTTGGAAACAAATGAAATCTCTAATCAAGGAGTTCGATCCAAAGTGATAAATTCAAGAAGGAAGTCAAGAAATACAAGGAGAAAAGAAGTTGGATCAAGAAGAAAGAAAAATCAAGTTTTTGGTCAATGTTTTTCCCTAATTTCTCTCACACGTTATTACAGATCCATTTGGGCACATCACTCCCATCATCCAGATTAGTGTTTTAGTGCTCCTCAAACCCTAATTTCAGTTGCTACATGCCCTAAACAAATCATCCTTTTAAATGCCTCCTTCCCAGATTGTTTCATGACTTGAAGACATCCTGAAATGACCTCTAAAGGGACCAACACAAGTAGGCCCATGTAAGGGTGTGCTGCAGAGTAGTTGA
>APFE030062488.1:59861-73968 GCA_000404065.3 Pinus taeda | reverse complement strand
TTCTATTCAATGTCAATTCCAATTTCAAATTTGTATTTCCATTTCTATTTCTTATTTTATTTCTATCTCCATTACCACATTAGAAATCAAAATAGAAACATCTAGACATACAATTACTCAGTACATTGATGATCACAAGTTATTTAATTGATTGAGTTAACGAGTGGAAAAAGTCTGCCTGTCAGCTTCAGAATTTGTCCAAGGGTACTGAGGTTCAGATTAACCATAAGACATAGTTTTCAATGATTGTGTTTTGTCACATTGATTTCCTTGGACATCGCAATTTTTCATGAGCTTATCTTAAAGTTCATGCGGTTTTCAAACACATGGGTTTTAGTGTACATCTCAGTTTTCATTCCGTTTCGCTCTTGTTCGATTTCTAGCGTATTGATTTCAATGTCCGTGTGGAATTTTAACACAATGATTTCATGCACATTCCAGTTTTTAATTTTATTTCAATTCGATTTTAGCGCGCATGTCAATTTCTATGACAATTCCTACATGTACATGTTAATTTGTATTTATCTTCTATTCAATGTCAATTCCAATTTCAAATTTTTACTTCCATTTGTATTTCTTATTTTATTTCTATCTCCATTACCACATTAGAAATCAAAAAAGAAACATCTAGACATACAATTACTCAGTACATTGATGATCACAAGTTATTTAATTGGTTGCGTTAATGAGTGGAAAAAGTCTGCGTGTCAGCTTCGGAATTTGTCCAAGGGTACTGAGGTGCAGATTAACCATAAGACCTAGTTTTCAATGATCGTGTTCTGGCATGTGTGCCCTTTGACTACTTGTTAACTCTCTCTGTACATAATTGGTTTAATTGAAAGTGTCAATTTCAATTTCATCTTCAATGTCACCTCCATATTTTGTCACATTGATTTCTTTGGACATCGCAATTTTTCATGAGCATTTCTTAAAGTTCATGCGGTTTTCAAACACATGGGTTTTAGTGTACATCTCAGTTCTCATTCCGTTTCGCTCTTGTTCAATTTCTAGCGCATTGATTTCAATGTACGTGTCGAATTTTAACACATTGATTTCATGTACATTGCAGTTTTTAATTTTATTTCAATTCGATTTTAACGCGCATGTCAATTTCTATGACAATTCCTACATGTACATGTTAATTTCTATTTATATTCTATTCAATGTCAATTCCAATTTCAAATTTGTATTTCCATTTCTATTTCTTATTTTATTTCTATCTCGATTACCACATTAGAAATCAAAACAGAAACATCTTGACATACAATTACTCAGTACATTGATGATCACAAGTTATTTAATTGATTGAGTTAACGAGTGGAAAAAGTCTGCGTGTCAGCTTCGGAATTTGTCCAAGGGTACTGAGGTGCGGATTAACCATAAGACCTAGTTTTCAATGATCGTGTTCTGGCATGTGTGCCCTTTGACTACTTGTTAACTCTCTCTGTACATAATTGGTTTTATTGAAATAGTCAATTTCAATTTCATCTTCAGTGTCACCTCCATATTTTGTCACATTTATTTCTTTGGACACCGCAATTTTTCATGAGCTTATATTAAAGTTCATACGGTTTTCAAACATATGGGTTTTAGTGTACATCTCAGTTCTCATGCCGTTTCGCTCTTGTTCAATTTCTAGCGCATTGATTTCAATGTACGTGTGGAATTTTAACACATTGATTTCATGTACATTGCAGTTTTTTATTTTATTTCAATTCGATTTTAATGCGCATGTGATTTTATGACAATTCCTACATGTACATGTTAATTTGTATTTATATTCTATTCAATGTCAATTCCAATTTCAAATTTGTATTTCCATTTCTCTTTCTTATTTTATTTCTATCTCCATTACCACATTAGAAATCAAAATAGAAACATCTAGACATACAATTACTCAGTACATCACAAGTTATTTAATTGTTTGAGTTAACGAGTGGAAAAAGTCTGCGTGTCAGCTTCGGAATTTGTCCAAGGGTATCGAGGTGCGGATTAACCATAAGACCTAGTTTTCAATGATCGTGTTCTGGCATGTGTGCCCTTTGTCTACTCGTTAACTCTCTCTGTACATAATTGGTTTCATTGAAAGAGTCAATTTCAATTTCATCTTCAGTGTCACCTCCATATTTTGTCACATTGATTTCTTTGGACATCGCAATTTTTCATGAGCTTATCTTAAAGTTCATGCGGTTTTCAAACACATGGGTTTTAGTGTACATCTCAGTTCTCATTCCATTTCGCTCTTGTTCAATTTCTAGCGCATTGATTTCAATGTACGTGTGGAATTTTAACACATTGATTTCATGTACATTGTAGTTTTTTATTTTATTTCAATTAGATTTTAACGCGCATGTCAATTTATATGACAATTCCTACATGTACATGTTAATTTCTATTTATATTCTCTTCAATGTCAATTCCAATTTCAAATTTGTATTTCCATTTGTATTTCTTATTTGATTTCTATCTCCATTACCACATTAGAAATCAAAACAGAAACATCTAGACATACAATTACTCAGTACATTGATGATCACAACTTATTTAATTGATTGAGTTAACGAGTGGAAAAAGTCTGCGTGTCAGCTGCGGAATTTGTCCAAGGGTACTGAGGTGCGGATTAACCATAAGACCTAGTTTTCAATGATCATGTTCTGGCATGTGTGCCCTTTGACTACTTGTTAACTCTCTCTGTACATAATTGGTTTCATTGAAAGAGTCAATTTCAATTTCATCTTTAGTGTCACCTCCATATTTTGTCACATTGATTTCTTTGGACACCGCAATTTTTCATGAGCTTATATTAAAGTTCATGCGGTTTTCAAACACATGGGTTTTAGTGTACATCTCAGTTCTCATTCCGTTTCGCTCTTGTTCGATTTCTAGCGTATTGATTTCAATGTCCGTGTGGAATTTTAACACAATGATTTCATGCACATTCCAGTTTTTAATTTTATTTCAATTCGATTTTAACGCGCATGTCAATTTCTATGAAAATTCCTACATGTACATGTTAATTTCTATTTATAATCTCTTCAATGTCAATTCCAATTTCAAATTTGTATTTCCATTTGTATTTCTTATTTTATTTCTATCTGCATTACGACATTAGAAATCAAAGAAACATCTAGACATACAATTACTCAGTACATTGATGATCACAAGTTATTTAATTGATTGAGTTAACGAGTGGAAAAAGTCTGCGCGTCAGCTTCGGAATTTGTCCAAGGGTACTGAGGTGCGGATTAACCATAAGACCTAGTTTTCAATGATCGTGTTCTGGCATGTGTGCCCTTTGACTACTTGTTAACTCTCTCTGTACATAATTGGTTTCGTTGAGAGAGTCCATTTCAATTTCATCTTCAGTGTCACCTCCATATTTTGTCACATTGATTTCTTTGGACATCGCAATTTTTCATGAGCTTATCTTAAAGTTCATGCAGTTTTCAAACACATGGGTTTTAGTGTACATCTCAGCTCTCATTTCGTTTCGCTCTTGTTGAATTTCTAGCGCATTGATTTCAATGTACGTGTGGAATTTTAACACATTGATTTGATGTACATTGTAGTTTTTAATTTTATTTCAATTCGATTATAACGCGCATGTCAATTTCTATGACAATTCCTACATGTACATGTTAATTTGTATTTATATTCTATTCAATGTCAATTCCAATCTCAAATTTGTATTTCCATTTGTATTTCTTATTTTATTTCCATCTCCATTACCACATTAGAAATCAAAAGAGAAACATCTAGACATACAATTACTCAGTGCATTGATGATCACAAGTTATTTAATTGATTGAGCTAAGGAGTGGAAAAAGTTTGCGTGTCAGCTTCGGAATTTGTCCAAGGGTAGTGAGGTGCGGATTAACCATAAGACCTAGTTTTCAATGATCGTGTTCTGGCATGTTTTCCCTTTGACTACTTGTTAACTCTCTCTGTACATAATTGGTTTCATTGAAAGAGTCCATTTCAATTTCATCTTCAGTGTCACCTCCATATTTTGTCACGTTGATTTCTTTGAGCATCGCAATTTTTCATGAGCTTATCTTAAAGTTCATGCGGTTTTCAAACACATGGGTTTTAGTGTACATCTCAGTTCTCATTCCGTTTCGCTCTTGTTCAATTTCTAGCGCATTGATTTCAATGTCCGTGTGGAATTTTAACACATTGATTTCATGTACATTGCAGTTTTTAATTTTATTTCAATTCGATTCTAACGCGCATGTCAATTTATATGGCAATTCCTACATGTACATGTAAATTTGTATTTATATTCTATTCAATGTCAATTCCAATCTCAAATTTGTATTTCCATTTCTATTTCTTATTTTATTTCTATCTCCATTACCACATTAGAAATCAAAATAGAAACATCTAGACATACAATTACTCAGTACATTGATGATCACAAGTGATTTAATTGATTGAGTTAACGAGTGGAAAAAGTCTGCGCGTCAGCTTCGGAATTTGTCCAAGGGTACTGAGGTGCGGATTAACCATAAGACCTAGTTTTCAATGATCGTGTTCTGGCATGTGTGCCCTTTGACTACTTGTTAACTCTCTCTGTACATAATTGGTTTCGTTGAGAGAGTCCATTTCAATTTCATCTTCAGTGTCACCTCCATATTTTGTCACATTGATTTCTTTGGACATCGCAATTTTTCATGAGCTTATCTTAAAGTTCATGCAGTTTTCAAACACATGGGTTTTAGTGTACATCTCAGCTCTCATTTCGTTTCGCTCTTGTTGAATTTCTAGCGCATTGATTTCAATGTACGTGTGGAATTTTAACACATTGATTTGATGTACATTGTAGTTTTTAATTTTATTTCAATTCGATTATAACGCGCATGTCAATTTCTATGACAATTCCTACATGTACATGTTAATTTGTATTTATATTCTATTCAATGTCAATTCCAATCTCAAATTTGTATTTCCATTTGTATTTCTTATTTTATTTCCATCTCCATTACCACATTAGAAATCAAAAGAGAAACATCTAGACATACAATTACTCAGTGCATTGATGATCACAAGTTATTTAATTGATTGAGATAACGAGTGGAAAAAGTCTGCGTGTCAGCTTCGGAATTTGTCCAAGGGTACTGAGGTGCGGATTAACCATAAGACCTAGTTTTCAATGATCGTGTTCTGGCATGTTTTCCCTTTGACTACTTGTTAACTCTCTCTGTACATAATTGGTTTCATTGAAAGAGTCCATTTCAATTTCATCTTCAGTGTCACCTCCATATTTTGTCACGTTGATTTCTTTGAGCATCGCAATTTTTCATGAGCTTATCTTAAAGTTCATGCGGTTTTCAAACACATGGGTTTTAGTGTACATCTCAGTTCTCATTCCGTTTCGCTCTTGTTCAATTTCTAGCGCATTGATTTCAATGTCCGTGTGGAATTTTAACACATTGATTTCATGTACATTGCAGTTTTTAATTTTATTTCAATTCGATTTTAACGCGGATGTCAATTTCTATGACAATTCCTACATGTACATGTTAATTTGTATTTATATTCTATTCAATGTCAATTCCAATTTCAAATTTGTATTTCCATTTGTATTTCTTATTTTATTTCTATCTCCATTACCACATTAGAAATCAAAATAGAAACATCTACACATACAATTACTCAGTAAATTGATGATCACAAGTTATTTAATTGATTGAGTTAACGAGTGGAAAAAGTCTGCGTGTCAGCTTCGGAATTTGTCCAAGGGTACTGAGGTGCGGATTAACCATAAGAACTAGTTTTCAATGATCGTGTTCTGGCATGTGTGCCCTTTGACTACTTGTTAACTCTCTCTGTACATAATTGGTTTCATTGAAAGAGTCAATTTCAATTTCATCTTCAGTGTCACCTCCATATTTTGTCACATTGATTTCTTTGGACATCCCAATTTTCCATGAGCTTTTCTTAAAGTTCATGCGCTTTTCAAACACATGGGTTTTAGTGTACATCTCAGTTCTCATTCTGTTTCGGTATTGTTCAATTTCTAGCGCATCGATTTTAATGTACGTGTGGAATTTTAACACATTGATTTCATGTACATTGCAGTTTTTAATTTTATTTCAATTCGATTTTAACGCGCATGTCAATTTCTATGACAATTCCTACATGTACATGTTAATTTGTATTTATATTCTCTTCAATGTCAATTCCAATCTCAAATTTGTATTTCCATTTGTATTTCTTATTTTATTTCTATCTCCATTACCACATTAGAAATCAAAATAGAAACATCGAGACATACAATTACTCTGTACATTGATGATCACAAGTTATTTAATTCATTGAGTTAACGAGTGGAAAAAGTCTGCGTCTCAGCTTCAGAATTTGTCCAAGGGTACCGAGGTGCGGATTAAGCATAAGACCTAGTTTTCAATGATCGTGTTCTGGCATGTGTGCCCTTTGACTACTTATTAACTCTCTCTGTACATAATTGGTTTCATTGAAAAAGTCAATTTCAATTTCATCTTCAGTGTCACCTCCATATTTTGTCACATTGATTTCTTTGGACATCGCAATTTTTCATGAGCTTATATTAAAGTTCATGTGGTTTTCAAACACAGGGGTTTTAGTGTACATCTCAGTTCTCATTCCGTTTCGCTCTTGTTCAATTTCTAGCGCATTGATTTCAATGTACGTGTGGAATTTTACCACATTGATTTCGTGTACATTGCAGTTTTTAATTTTATTTCAATTCGATTTTAACGCGCATGTCAATTTCTA
This sequence comes from Pinus taeda, assembly GCA_000404065.3. NCBI lineage: Eukaryota > Viridiplantae > Streptophyta > Pinopsida > Pinales > Pinaceae > Pinus > Pinus taeda. The sequence goes on along the minus strand of APFE030062488.1, from coordinate 67,212 downwards.
TGACAATTCCTACATGTACATGTTAATTTGTATTTATATTCTATTCAATGTCAATTCCAATTTCAAATTTGTATTTCCATTTCTATTTCTTATTTTATTTCTATCTCCATTACCACATTAGAAATCAAAATAGAAACATCTAGACATACAATTACTCCGTACATTGATGATCACAAGTTATTTAATTGATTGAGTTAACGAGTGGAAAAAGTCTGCGTGTCAGCTTCGGAATTTGTGTGCGGATTAACCATAAGATCTAGTTTTTAATGATCGTGTTCTGGCATGTGTGCCCTTTGACTACTTGTCAACTCTCTCTGTACATAATTGGTTTCATTGAAAGAGTCAATTCCAATTTCATCTTCAGTGTCACCTCCATATTTTTTCACATTGATTTCCTTGGACATCGTAATTTTTCATGAGCTTTTCTTAAAGTTCATGCGGTTTTCAAACACATGGGTTTTAGTGTACATCTCAGTTCTCATTCCGTTTCGCTCTTGTTCAATTTCTAACGCATTGATTTCAATGTACGTGTGGAATTTTACACATTGATTTCATGTACATTGCAGTTTTTAATTTTATTTCAATTCGATTTTAACGCGCATGTCAATTTATATGACAATTCCTACATGTACATGTTAATCTGTATTTATATTCTATTCAATGTCAATTCCAATTTCAAATTTGTATTTCCATTTGTATTTCTTATTTTATTTCTATCTCCATTACCACATTAGAAATCAAAATAGAAACATCTAGACATATAATTACTCAGTACATTGATGATCACAAGTTATTTAATTGATTGAGTTAACGAGTGGAAAAAGTCTGCGTGTCAGCTTCAGAATTTGTCCAAGGGTACTGAGTTGCGGATTAACCATAAGACCTAGTTTTCAATGATCGTTTTCTTGCATGTGTGCTCTTTGACTACTTGTTAACTCTCTCTGTACATAATTGGTTTCATTGAAAGAGTCAATTTCAATTTCATCTTCAGTGTCACCTCCATATTTTGTCACATTGATTTCCTTGGACATCGCAATTTTTCATGAGCTGATCTTAAAGTTCATGCGGTTTTCAAACACATGGGTTTTAGTGTACATCTCAGTTCTCATTCCGTTTCGCTCTTGTTCAATTTCTAGCGCATTGATTTCAATGTACGTGTGGAATTTTACACATTGATTTCATGTACATTGCAGTTTTTAATTTTATTTCAATTCGATTTTAACGCGCATGTCAATTTATATGACAATTCCTACATGTACATGTTAATCTGTATTTATATTCTATTCAATGTCAATTCCAATTTCAAATTTGTATTTCCATTTGTATTTCTTATTTTATTTCTATATCCATTACCACATTAGAAATCAAAATAGAAACATCTAGACATACAATTACTCAGTACATTGATGATCACAAGTTATTTAATTGATTGAGTTAACGAGTGGAAAAAGTCTGCGTGTCAGCTTCAGAATTTGTCCAAGGGTACTGAGTTGCGGATTAACCATAAGACCTAGTTTTCAATGATCGTGTTCTTGCATGTGTGCCCTTTGACTACTTGTTAACTCTCTTTGTACATAATTGGTTTCATTGAAAGAGTCAATTTCAATTTCATCTTCAGTGTCACCTCCATATTTTGTCACATTGATTTCTTTGGACATCGCAATTTTTCAGGAGCTTTTCTTAAAGTTCATGCGGTTTTCAAATACATGGGTTTAAGTGTACATCTTAGTTCTCATTCCGTTTCGCTCTTGTTCAATTTCTAGCGCATTGATTTCAATGTACGTGTGGAATTTTAACACATTGTTTTCATGTACATTGCAGTTTTTAATTTTATTTCAATTCGATTTTAACGCGCATGTCAATTTCTATGACAATTCCTACATGTACATGTTAATTTCTATTTATATTCTATTCAATGTCAATTCCAATTTCAAATTTGTATTTCCATTTCTATTTCTTATTTTATTTCTATCTCCATTACAACATTAGAAATCAAAATAGAAACATCTAGACATACAATTACTCAGTACATTGATGATCACAAGTTATTTAATTGATTGAGTTAACGAGTGGAAAAAGTCTGCGTGTCAGCTACGGAATTTGTCCAAGGGTACTGAGGTGCGGATTAACCATAAGACCTAGTTTTCGATGATCGTGTACTGGCATGTGTACCCTTTGGCTACTTGTTAACTCTCTCTGTACATAATTGGTTTCATTGAAAGAGTCAATTTCAATTTCATCTTCAGTGTCACCTTCATATTTTGTCGCATTGATTTCTTTGGACATCGCAATTTTTCATGAGCTTATCTCAAAGTTCCTGTCGTTTTCAAACACATGGGTTTTATTGTACATGTCATTTCTCATTCTGTTTCGCTCTTGTTCAATTTGTAGAGCATTGATTTCAATGTACGTGTGGAATTTTAACACATTGATTTCATGTACATTGCAGTTTTCAATTTTATTTCAATTCGATTTTAACGCGCATGTCAATTTCTATGACAATTCCTACATGTACATGTTAATTTGTATTTATATTCTATTCAATGTCAATTCCAATTTCAAATTTCTATTTCCATTTGTATTTCTTATTTTATTTCTATCTCCATTACCACATTAGAAATCAAAATAGAAACATCTAGACATACAATTACTCAGTACATTGATGTTCAAAAGTTATTTAATTGATTGAGTTAACAAGGGGAAAAAGTTTGCGTGTCAGCTACGGAATTTGTCCAAGGGTAATGAGGTGCAGATTAACCATAAGACCTAGTTTTCAATGATCGTGTTCTGGCATGTGTGCCCCTTGACTACTTGTTAACTCTCTCTGTACATATTTGGTTTCATTAAAAGAGTCAATTTCAATTTCATCTTCAGTGTGACGTTCATATTTTGTCACATTCATTTCCTTGGACAACGCAATTTTTCATGAGCTTATCTTAAAGTTCTTGTCGTTTTCAAACAATTGGGTTTTAGTGTACATCTCAGTTCTCATTCCGTTTCGGTCTTGTTCAATTTCTAGCGCATTGATTTCAATGTACTTGGGGAATTTTAACACATTGATTTCATGTACATTGAATTTTTTAATTTTATTTCAATTCGATTTTAACGCGCATGTCAATTTCTATGACAATTCCTACATGCACATGTTAATTTGTATTTATATTCTATTCAATGTCAATTCCAATTTCAAATTTGTATTTCCATTTCTATTTCCTATTTTATTTCTATCTCCATTACCACATTAGAAATCAAAATAGAAACATCTAGACATACAATTACTCAATACATTGATGATCACAAGTTATTTAATTGATTGAGTTAACGAGTGGAAAAGTCTGCTTGTTAGCGACAGAATTTGTCCAAGGGTATTGAGGTGCGGATTAACCATAGTTTTCAATTATCTTGTTCTGGCATGTGTGCCCTTTGACTACTTGTTAACTCTCTCTGTACATAATTGGTTTCATTAAAAGAGTCAATTTCAATTTCATCTTCAGTGTCACCTTCATATTTTGTTGCATTGATTTCTTTGGACATCGCAATTTTTCATGAGCTTATCTTCAAGTTCATGTGGTTTTCAAACACATGGGTTTTACTGTACATCTCAGTTCTCATTCCGTTTCGGTCTTGTTCAATTTCTAGCGCATTGATTTCAATGTACGTGTGGAATTTTAACACATTGATTTCATGTACATTGCAGTTTTTAATTTTATTTCAATTCGATTTTAACGCGCATGTCAATTTCTATGGAAATTCCTACATGTACATGTGAATTTGTATTTATATTCTATTCGATGTCAATTGCGATTTCAAATTTGTATTTCCATTTCTATTTCTTATTTTATTTCTATCTCCATTACCACATTAGAAATCAAAATAGAAACATGTAGACATACAATTACTCAGTACATTGATGATCACAAGTTATTTATTTGATTGAGTTAACGAGTGGATAAAGTCTGCGTGTCAGCGACGGAATTTGTCCAAGGTTACTGAGGTGCGGATTAACCATAAGACCCAGTTTTCAATGATCGTGTTCTGGCATGTGTGCCCTTTGACTACTTGTTAACTCTCTTTGTACATAATTGGTTTCATTAAAAGAGTGAATTGGTTTCATTAAAATAGTCAATTTCAATTTCATCTTCAGTGTCACCTTCATATTTTGTCACATTGTTTTCTTTGGACATCGCAATTTTTCATGAGCTTATCTTCAAGTTCATGTGGTTTTCAAACACATGGGTTTTAGTGGTTTACATTTCTATTTCTTATTTTATTTCTGTCTCCATTACCACAATAGAAATCAAAATAGAAACATCTAGACATACAATTACTCAGTACATTGATGATCACAAGTTATTTAATTGATTGAGTTAACAAGTGGAAAAACTGCGTGTCAGCTACGGAATTTGTCCAATGGTACAGAGGTGCGGATTAACCATAAGACCTAGTTTTCAATGATCGTGTTCTGGCATGTGTACCCTTTGACTACTTGTTAACTCTCTCTGTGCATAATTGGTTTCATTGAAAGAGTCAATTTCAATTTCATCTTCACTGTCACCTTCATATTGTCACATTGATTTCTTTGGACATCGCAATTTTTCATGAGCTTATCTTAAAGTTCATGTCGTTTTCAAACACATGGGTTTTATTGTACATCTTAGTTCTCATTCCGTTTTGCTCTTGTTCAATTTCTAGCGAATTGATTTCAATGTACGTCTGGAATTTTAACACATTGATTTCATGTACATTGCAGTTTTTAATTTTATTTCGATTCGATTTTAACGCGCATGTCAATTTCTATGACAATTCCTACATGTATATGTTAATTTGTATCTATATTCTATTCAATGTCAATTCCAATTTCAAATTTGTATTTCCATTTCTATTCCTTATTTTATTTCTATCTCCATTACCACATTAGAAATCAAAATAGAAACATCTAGACATACAATTACTCAGTACATTGATGATCACAAGTTATTTAATTGATTGAGTTAACGAGTGAAAAAAGTCTGTGTGTCAGCTACGGAATTCGTCCAAGGGTAATGAGGTGCGGATTAACCATAAGACCTAGTTTTCAATGATCGTGTTCTAGCATGTGTGCCCCTTGACTACTTTTCAACTCTCTCTGTACATATTTGGTTTCATTAAAAGAGTCAATTTCAATTTCATCTTCAGTGTCACCTTCATATTTTGTCACATTGATTTCTTTGGACATCGCAATTTTTCATGAGCTTATCTTAAAGTTCATTTCGTTTTCAAACACACGGGTTTTAGTGTACATCTCAGTTCTCATTCCGTTTCGGTCTTGTTCAATTTCTAGCGCATTGATTTCAATGTAAGTGTGGAATTTTAACACATTGATTTCATGTACAGTGCAGTTTTTAATTTTATTTCAATTCGATTTTAACGCGCATGTCAATTTCTATGACAATTCGTACATCTACATGTTAATTTGTATTTATATTCTATTCAATGTCAATTCCAATTTCAAATTTATATTTCCATTTGTATTTCTTATTTTATTTCTATCTCCATTACCACATTAGAAATCAAAATAGAAACATCTAGACATACAATTACTCAGTACATTGATGATCACAAGTTATTTAATTGATTGAGTTAACGAGTGGAAAAATTCTGCGTGTTAGCGACGGAATTTTTCCAACGGTACTGAGGTGCGGATTAACCATAAGACCCAGTTTTCAATGATCATGTTTTGGCATGTGTGCCCTTTGACTACTTGTTAACTCTCTCTGTACATAATTGGTTTCATTAAAATAGTCAATTTCAATTTCGTCTTCAGTGTCACCTTCATATTTTGTCACATTGTTTTCTTTGGACATCGCAATTTTTCATGAGCTTATCTTCAACTTCCTGTGGTTTTCAAACACATGGGTTTTAGTGTACATCTCAGTTCTCATTCCGTTTCGGTCTTGTTCAATTTCTAGCGCATTGACTTCAATGTACATGTGGAATTTTAACACGTTGATTTCATGTACATTGCAGTTTTTAATTTTGTTTCAATTCGATTTTAATGCACATGTCAATTTCTATGACAATTCCTACATGTACATGTGAATTTGTATTTATATTCTATTCAATGTCAATTCCAATTTCAAATTTGTATTTCCATTTCTATTTCTTCTTTTATTTCTATCTCCATTAGCACATTAGAAATCAAAATAGAAACATCTAGACATACAATTACTCAGTACATTGATGATCACAAGTTATTTAATTGATTGAGTTAACGAGTGGAAAAAGTCTGCGTGTCAGCGACGGAATTTGTCCAAGGGTACTGAGGTGCGGATTAACCATAAGATCCAGTTTTCAATGATCGTGTTGTAGCATGTGTGCCCTTTGACTACTTGTTAACTCTCTCTATACATAATTGGTTTCATCGAAAGAGTCAATTTCAATTTCTCTTCACTGTCACCTTCATATTTTGTCATATTGATTTCTTTGGACATCGCAATTTTTCATGAGCTTATCTTAAATTTCATGTCGTTTTAAAACACATGGGTTTTAGTGTACATCTCAGTTCTCATTCCGTTTCAGTCTTGTTCAATTTCTAGCGCATTGATTTCAATGTACGTGTGGAATTTTAACACATTGATTTCATGTAAATTGTAGTTTTTAATTTTATTTCAATTCGATTTTAACACACATGTCAATTTCTATGACAATTCCTACATGTACATGTGAATTTGTATTTATATTCTATTCAATGTCAATTCCAATTTTAAATTTGTATTTCCATTTGTATTTCTTATTTTATTTCTATCTCCATTACCACATTTGAAATCAAAATAGAAACATCTAGACATACAATTACTCAGTACATTGATGATCACAAGTTATTTAATTGATCGAGTTAACGAGTGGAAAAATTCTGCGTGTCAGCGACGGAATTTGTCCAAGGGTACTGAGGTGCGGATTAACCATAAGACCCAGCTTTCAATGATCGTGTTCTGGCATGTGTGCCCTTTGACTACTTGTTAACTCTCTCTGTACATAATTGGTTTCATTGAAAGAGTCAATTTCAATTTCGTCTTCAGTGTCACCTTTATATTTTGTCACATTGGATTCTTTGGACATCGCAAATTTTCATGAGCTTATCTTCAAGTTCATGTGGTTTTCAAACAGATGGGTTTTAGTGTACATCTCAGTTCTCATTCCGTTTCGGTCTTGTTCAATTTCTAGCGCATTGATTTCAATGTACGTGTGGAATTTTAACACGTTGATTTCATGTACATTGCAGTTTTTAATTTTGTTTCAATTCGATTTTAACGCGCATGTCAATTTCTATGACAATTCCTACATGTACATGTGAATTTGTATTTATATTCTA
>APFE030062488.1:0-58999 GCA_000404065.3 Pinus taeda | reverse complement strand
TATTTCTTATTTTATTTCTATCTCCATTACCACATTAGAAATCAAAATAGAAACATCTAGACATACAATTACTCACTGCATTGATGATCACAAGTTATTTAATTGATTCAGTTAACGAGTGGAAAAAGTCTGCGTGTCAGCAACGGAATTTGTCCAAGGGTACTGAGGTGCGGATTAACCATAAGACCTAGTTTTCAATGATCGTGTTCTGGCACGTGTGCCCTTTGACTACTTGTTAACTCTCTCTGTGCATAATTGGTTTCATTAAAAGAGTCAATTTCAATTTCATCTTTAGTGTCACCTTCATATTTTGTCACATTGATTTCTTTCGACATCGTAATTTTTCATGAGCTTATCTTAAATTACATGTGCATTTCAAACACATGGGTTTTAGTGTACATCTCAGTTCTCATTCCACTTCGGTCTTGTTCAATTTCTAGCGCATTGATTTCAATGTACGTGTGGAATTTTAACACATTGATTTCATGTACATTGCAGTTTTTAATTTTATTTCAATTCGATTTTAACGCCCATGTCAATTTCTATGACAATTCCTACATGTACATGTGAATTTGTATTTATATTCTATTCAATGTCAATTCCAATTTCAAATCTGTATTTCCATTTCCATTTCTTATTTTATTTCTATCTCCATTACTACATTAGAAATGAAAATAGAAACATCTAGACATACAATTACTCAGTACATTGATGATCGCAAGTTATTTCATTGATTGACTTAACGAGTGGAAAAAGTCTGCATGTCAGCGACGGAATTTGTCCAAGGGTACCGAGGTGCGGATTAACCAGAAGACCTAGTTTTCAATGATCGTGTTCTGGCATGTGTGCCCTTTGACTACTTGTTAACTCTCTCTGTACATAATTGGTTTCTTTAAAAGAGTCAATTTCAATTTCATCTTCAGTGTCACCTTCATATTTTGTCACATTGATTTCTTTGGACATCACAATTTTTCATGAGCTTATCTTCAAGTTCATGTGGTTTTCAAACACATGGGTTTTAATGTACATCTCAGTTCTCATTCCGTTTCGGTCTTGTTCAATTTTTAGCTCATTGATTTCAATGTACATGTGGAATTTTAACACATTGATTTCATGTACATTATAGTTTTTAATTTTATTTCAATTCGATTTTAACGCGCATGTCAATTTCTATGACAATTCCTACATGTACATGTGAAATTGTATTTATATTCTACTCAATGTCAATTCCGATTTCAAATTTGTATTTCCATTTCTATTTCTTATTTTATTTCTATCTCCATTACCACATTAGAAATCAAAATAGAAACATCTAGACATACAACTACTCAGTACATTGATGATCACAAGTTATTTATTTGATTGAGTTAACGAGTGGAAAAAGTCTCCGTGTCAGCTATGGAATTTGTCCAAGGGTACTGAGGTGCGGATTAACCATAAGACCCAGTTTTCAATGATCGTGTTCTGGCATGTGTGCCCTTTGACTACTTGTTAACTCTCTCTGTACATAATTGGTTTCATTAAAAGAGTCAATTTCAATTCCATGTTCAGTGTCACCTTCATATTTTGTCACATTGATTTCTTTGGACATTGGAATTTTTCATGAGCTTATCTTAAAGTTCATGTGGTTTGCAAACACATGGGTTTTAGTGTACATCTCAGTTCTCATTCCGTTTCGGTCTTGTTCAATTTCTAGCGCATTGATTTCAGAGTACGTGTGGAATTTTAACACATTGATTTCATGTACATTGAAGTTTTTAATTTTATTTCAAGTCGATTCTAACACGCATGTCAATTTCTATGACAATTCCTACATGTACATGTTAATTTGTATTTATATTCTATTCAATGTCAATTCCAATTTCAAATTTGTATTTCCATTTGTATTTCTTATTTTATTTCTATCTCCGTTACCACATTAGAAATCAAAATAGAAAATCTAGACATACGATTACTCAGTACATTGATGATCACAAGTTATTTATTTGATTGAGTTAACGAGTGGAAAAAGTCTCCGTGTCAGCTATGGAATTTGTCCAAGGGTACTGAGGTGCGGATTAACCATAAGACCCAGTTTTCAATGATCGTGTTCTGGCATGTGTGCCCTTTGACTACTTGTTAACTCTCTCTGTACATAATTGGTTTCATTAAAAGAGTCAATTTCAATTCCATGTTCAGTGTCACCTTCATATTTTGTCACATTGATTTCTTTGGACATCGCAATTTTGCACGAGCTTATCTTAAAGTTCATCTGGTTTGCAAACACAAGGGTTTTAGTGTACATCTCAGTTCTCATTCCGTTTCGGTCTTGTTCAATTTCTAGCGCATTGATTTCAGAGTACGTGTGGAATTTTAACACATTGATTTCATGTACATTGAAGTTTTTAATTTTATTTCAAGTCGATTCTAACACGCATGTCAATTTCTATGACAATTCCTACATGTACATGTTAATTTGTATTTATATTCTATTCAATGTCAATTCCAATTTCAAATTTGTATTTCCATTTGTATTTCTTATTTTATTTCTATCTCCGTTACCACATTAGAAATCAAAATAGAAACATCTAGACATACAATTACTCAGTACATTGATGATCACAAGTTATTTAATTGATTGAGTTAACGAGTGGAAAAAGTCTGCGTGTCAGCTACGGAATTTGTCCAAGGGTACTGAGGTGCGGATTAACCATATGACCTAGTTTTCAATGATCGTGTTCTGGCATGTGTGCCCTTTGACTACTTGTTAACTCTCTCTGTACATAATTGGTTTCATTAAAAGATTCAATTTCAATTTCATTTTCAGTGTCACCTTCATATTTTGTCACATTGATTTCTTTGCACATCGCAATTTTTCATGAGCTTATCTTAAAGTTCATGTGGTTTTCAAACACATGGGTTTTAGTGTACATCTCAGTTCTCATTCCGTTTCGGTCTTGTTCAATTTCTAGCGCATTGATTTCAATGTACGTGTGGAATTTTAACACATTGTTTTCATGTACATTGCAGTTTTTAATTTTATTTCAATTCGATTTTAACGTGCATGTCAGTGTCTATGACAATTCCTACATGTACATGTTAATTTGTATTTATATTCTATTCCATGTCAATTCTAATTTCAAATTTGTATTTCCATTTGTATTTCTTATTTTATTTCTATCTCCATTACCACATTAGAAATCAAAATAGAAACATCTAGACATACAATTACACTTGTACATTGATGATCACAAGTTATTTAATTGATTGAGTTAACGAGTGGAAAAAGTTTGCGTGTCAGCTTCAGAATTTGTCCAAGGGTACTGAGGTGCGGATTAACCATAAGACCTAGTTTTCAATGATCGTGTTCTGGGATCTTTGGCCTTTGACTACTTGTTAACTGTCTCTGTACATAATTGGTTTAATTGAAAGAGTCAATTTCAATTTCATCTTCAGTGTCACCTTCATATTTTGTCACATTGATTTCTTTGGACATCGCAATTTTTCATGAGCTTATCTTAAAGTTCATGTGGTTTTCAAACACATGGGTTTTAGTGTACATCTCAGTTCTCATTCCGTTTCGCTTTTGTTCAATTTCTAGGATTTCAATGTACGTGTGGAATTTTAACACGTTGATTTCATTACATTGCAGTTTTTATTTTTATTTCAATTCGATTTTAACGCGCATGTCAATTTCTATGACAATTCCTACATGTACATGTTAATTTGTATTTATATTCTATTCGATGTCAATTCCAATTTCAAATTTGTATTTCCATTTGTATTCCTTATTTTATTTCTATCTCCATTACCACATTAGAAATCAAAATAGAAACATCTAGACATACAACTACTCAGTACATTGATGATCACAAGTTATTTACTTGATTGAGTTAACGAGTGGAAAAAGTCTGCGTGTCAGCGACGGAATTTGTCCAAGGATAGTGAGGTGCGGATTAACCATAAGACCTAGTTTTCAGTGATCGTGTTCTGGCATTTGTGCCCTTTGACTACTTGTTAACTCTCTCTGTACATAATTGGTTTCATTAAAAGAGTCAATTTCAATTTCATCTTCAGTGTCACCTTCATATTTTGTCACATTGATTTCTTTGGACATCGCAATTTTTCATGAGCTTATCTGAAAGTTCATGTGGTTTTCAAACACATGGGTTTTAGTGTACATCTCAGTTCTCATTCCGTTTCGGTCTTGTTCAATTTCTAGCGCATTGATTTCAATGTACGTGTGGAATTTTAACACATTGATTTCATGTACATTGAAGTTTTTAATTTTATTTCAATTCGATTTTAACGCGCATGTCAATTTCTATGACAATTCCTACATGTACATGTTAATTTGTATTTATATTCTATTCAATGTCAATTCCAATTTCAAATTCGTATTTCCATTTGTATTTCTTATTTTATTTCTATCTCCATTACCATGTTAGAAATCAAAATAGAAACATCTAGACATACGATTACTCAGTACATTGATGATCACAAGTTATTTATTTGATTGAGTTAACGAGTGGAAAAAGTCTCCGTGTCAGCTATGGAATTTGTCCAAGGGTACTGAGGTGCGGATTAACCATAAGACCCAGTTTTCAATGATCGTGTTCTGGCATGTGTGCCCTTTGACTACTTGTTAACTCTCTCTGTACATAATTGGTTTCATTAAAAGAGTCAATTTCAATTCCATGTTCAGTGTCACCTTCATATTTTGTCACATTGATTTCTTTGGACATTGGAATTTTTCATGAGCTTATCTTAAAGTTCATGTGGTTTGCAAACACATGGGTTTTAGTGTACATCTCAGTTCTCATTCCGTTTCGGTCTTGTTCAATTTCTAGCGCATTGATTTCAATGTACGTGTGGAATTTTAACACATTGATTTCATGTACATTGAAGTTTTTAATTTTATTTCAATTCGATTCTAACGCGCATGTCAATTTCTATGACAATTCCTACAAGTACATGTTAATTTGTATTTATATTCTATTCAATGTCAATTCCAATTTCAAATTTGTATTTCCATTTGTATTTCTTATTTTATTTCTATCTCCGTTACCACATTAGAAATCAAAATAGAAACATCTAGAGATACAATTACTCAGTACATTGATGATCACAAGTTATTTAATTGATTGAGTTAACGAGTGGAAAAAGTCTGCGTGCACTACGGAATTTTGTCCAAAGGGTATTGAAGGTGGCGGATTAACCATAAGACCTATTTGTCAAATGATCATGTCTGGCAAAGTGTGCCCTTTGACTACTTGTTAACTCTCTCTGTACATAATTGGTTTCATTAAAAGAGTCAATTTCAATTTCATTTTCAGTGTCACCTTCATATTTTGTCACATTGATTTCTTTGCACATCGCAATTTTTCATGAGCTTATCTTAAAGTTCATGTGGTTTTCAAACACATGGGTTTTAGTGTACATCTCAGTTCTCATTCCGTTTCGGTCTTGTTCAATTTCTAGCGCATTGATTTCAATGTATGTGTGGAATTTTAACACATTGTTTTCATGTACATTGCAGTTTTTAATTTTATTTCAATTCGATTTTAACGCGCATGTCAATTTCTATGACAATTCCTACATGTACATGTTAATTCGTATTTATATTCTATTCCATGTCAATTCCAATTTCAAATTTGTATTTCCATTTGTATTTCTTATTTTATTTCTATCTCCATTACCACATTAGAAATCAAAATAGAAACATCTAGACATACAATTACACTTGTACATTGATGATCACAAGTTATTTAATTGATTGAGTTAACGAGTGGAAAAAGTCCCTGCGTGTCCAGCTTCAGAAATTTGTCCAAGGGTACTGAGGTGCGGATTAACCATAAGACCTAGTTTTCCAAATGATCGTGTTTTTGGCAATCTTTTGGGCCTTTGACTACTTGTTAACTCTCTCTGTACATAATTGGTTTTCATTGAAGAGAGTCAATTCCAAATTTCATCTTCAGTGTCACCTTCATATTTTGTCAATTGATTTCTTTGGACATCGCAATTTTCATGAGCTGTATCTTAAAGTTCATGTGGTTTTCAAAGACAACATGGTTTAGTGTACATCTCAGTCTCAATTCCGTTTCGCTTTTGTTCAAGTTTCTAGCGCAATTGATTTCAATGTACGGTGGAATTTTAACCAACGTTGATTCCAATTACATTGAGTTTTTAATTTTATTTCAATTCGATTTTAACGCGCATGTCAATTTCTATGACAATTCCTACATGTACATGTTAATTTGTATTTATATTCTATTCGATGTCAATTCCAATTTCAAATTTGTATTTCCATTTGTATTCCTTATTTTATTTCTATCTCCATTACCACATTAGAAATCAAAATAGAAACATCTAGACATACAATTACTCAGTACATTGATGATCACAAGTTATTTACTTGATTGAGTTAACGAGTGGAAAAATTCTGTGTGTCAGCTACGGAATTTGTCCGAGGGTACTGAGGTGCGGATTAACCATAAGACCTAGTTTTCAATGATCGGGTTCTGGCATGTGTACCCTTTGACTACTTGTTAACTCTCTCTGTACATAATTGGTTTCATTAAAAGAGTCAATTTCAATTTCATGTTCAGTGTCACCTTCATATTTTGTCACATTCATTTCTTTGGACATCGAAAATCTAACTCATCTGGAGACATGACATTTGCAGCTCAATTACAAGAAGAAAAGAAGAACTAAAGACAAAGAATCTGCTCATAAACCGAAACAGTAAGAGATCTGCTCAGATCGAAGGAACAAAGATATCTTGGAAACCTGAAATTACACTCCCGCTTAACTAGGGAGGTATTCATTATTGACCAACAGTAGAAGGACAATACTCACTTTGGTAAGTTCTCATGAGAAGAGTATCAACTTGCGCAATGCTAGGGATCTAGATACCATAATTACCAAGGTATCTTCCCAACAGGGACTAAGGTTTTATCCAGGCATATGCCACTATAGTCACCATCAGGCTACAACCCTGGTATCAATCTAGATACGATCTAGGCCTCCACGTCCTGACACCAATGCTTATAGGGATCTAGGTATCTTAACAAGTCCAACACAAACAAGGCTCCACATGACCAAGATACCCTCCCATTTCGGGATCCAGACATCATCAAGGCCAAACACCAATTGAGATCTCAATACCAACCGACCAAGATGTCCTCCCAAGTACCATCATATGGGCACACAACCTAAGGTACTTCATCTGTCCCTCTCAATCATCAATCCAAGCATGCTTGTCAAATATTCAAAACTTCTCAGGGTGAGATCCACACATAAGCTCACCACACATAAGCTACCTGTTCAACCATTAGAACATAGAGTAGCTTCACCACCCCAACTAATATCAATCTTTCAATATATATGTTCTTATATGCTAGCACAAAACTCTGGGGTATTCAGCCACTCTGATGGTTCTTAGGTCATCATACTATGAAACAAATCTCTACGAAAGTGTCCTTCTCCAATTTCTTTAGCAGCACCAAACTCAGCTTCAACTCTTATCCAAAACATCCAAGATTTTGTCACATCAATAGTAGCCATCAATAGTGTTTCGGCTATTCTCCGATCTCAATCATCCTCATGGCCTTCACATCATGTTATCAGTTATGGACAAAATTCACTTTTCTTCAATCAAGCTCCCTCTCAACTTAGGGAAATAAGTCCATTATCAACAACTGTATTCTTTCAGCTACATAAGGTCTTTCTTTTCCGTCATCTTATAATTGGATAACTTTAATCTTTTAAAACATCATTCTTCATATGACAACAAAGTCACCTTTCAATTAACAATGTAAGCTTCAATGTCATCGGGGTTCTTACAACTCCCTCTTTCCAACATGCTCATTACGAGGTCATCATCAAACACGAGGCAATCTTACAACTTTACAACCTCTTGCAAATTGTGTGCTTGCAAATCTCAACAAGTATAACCAAGCACAAATATATATGTACAAAAGCATGAAATTAAATTTATCAATCTACGGTTAGCATGTTATCACAAAGAGAGCATCTAGAGCTATCAAAACTTAAATATTCAAAACATAGACCTAACATTTGTTACACTTTCATGCCCTAGACTCTTACAACAACCTTTGCTAGGGTTTTGTCACAAACCCTAGATAATAATAAACTTTAGATATTCAACTACTAAACCAAGTCGGGGTTTTAATCATAGCCAAAGCATATACACCTAGGGTTTCATTCCCAGGATCTTACATTAACTATTACAATAATTTTTTCATAAACCCTAATTCATCAAACCTTAAAATGCTAGGGTTTCATTGTATGCCCTAGATATCAACACACCCTAAACATCAAAAGGCTAGGGTTTTTACCAAAGTGAACAAATAGCAAAAGATAGTATGACAAGGGTTGATTTAATCAAAATATTAAACACCCTAACACTACAAGAATCTTTCAAAACCCTAGACATGAGCAAATTGATCGTACCTTCTTATATGATGAAGGCCTGCTACAAATTTTGTAACCTTATACATACCTTGAGTTTCTTCTACAAACTTTGAAAGGGCTCCCTCTTATCATGACAACATCTTCATGGCCCATCTCCATATGAGTCTACTTTTATCAGATTGTTCAAGGATCAACTTGATTACCAAGCATATCTTTTTAATTTTGCTTCCTTCATTAAGTATCTGCAACATTCATTGACAAGTACTACAATGCAAAATACACAAGTACAAAAGTATGAAGACAATTTAATCTACTTGGATGATTTCCTAGGTTTTTCAAATACAAACCCTAACCAATTCTAGAGACATAATGTTATACCCTAAATTTCATCTTAGTCAAGATTTGACATATACCCTAGACTAGCTACAAGCCCTAGAAATCAAGAGCTAGGGATTCTAAGAGAACAAATTAGGGTTAGGGTTTCCTTATTGACTAAGGTTTCTTTAGTATCAACTAGGGTTGACCATTCCTAGATGTCAATGATCTTTAACAAGATGAAGATAATAAACCCTAAACTTCAAATATGTTACAAAACCCTAATGCATTTCATGTTAGACTTTTAATAAATGAACAAACTATACATACCTCAAGATTACATACCTTTATCTTCCATGATCATAGGAAGCCACTACAATACCTTCTTTTACTGTCTTCAAGGATGCCAAAGTCTGCCTTCAAGGGATACTACATCTTTCTTTTTAACGCCAAAGTAAGATGTTCTATAGCTTTGACACAACTTTTCCAACCAAGCATACTTCTTTCACTGATTTTAGAAATCTTGAATCTAAATGCTAATTCTGGTTTGGGTAAGATGTAGGAGCTTCTACATGTACAAAACTTTCCTTTCTTCAATTTGCTCTTCCTTGCAGCAAAAGTATTAAACCTCGGTTATGATTCTCGATGAGGTATAAACTTTCCTTTCTTTTTCTTTGATGTGGATGCAAATGCTTGAGATTTCTTCAAGGAGTTTTTGTCATATTTGACCTTCATTCTTGATTCTTCTGAAATGCATGGTGACCAAAACTCATCACAGTTCAGAACCTCCTGTCTGGAATAGATACTAGACACAAAACTGTTCCAATCTATAGGTAGAGCATTTATTGCACAAGTAACCGATTCCAAGTCCATGAAGTGAATCTTTGATTTGAGAGACCTTTATAAGATATGAGGTCACATCTTCCTTCTTGCTTTGTACAATAGATTTCTTAACTTTGTTCAGCTGTGGTGACTGCATATGACCTTATTTCAGATCTCTGTCAAATAGGAGAGAACTACAACAATACTTCAGATTGTATTATAGTCATGGTATCTCGGTTATTATGAAAGAAAATTTTAACAGCCTTGCATCCATTCCACAGAGAGTAGCTTGGAATTCTTTAATTCTGATTCAATGTCTTAAAACACAGATGTGAACTCAGATTGCTTCCTATCATAGGCAAAAGTCAGTCTTTCTTTTTTACAGAATTTTGGATGGGTATTAAGGAACAAGAACGGAAATGTGTGCCTTCTACAGTTGAATATAATTCTTATTGTAAGCCTTCCACAAATGCCCAAGAGTAGAACTCAGATATGTTTTTTACTGTGTCAACAACAAAGCTTCGAGTGTCTTACACTGTGGTAGAACTTTAGATGTCTTCATAGAATATCGATTTTCTACAGAGCAGTACTTTGTGTGTGTTAATAGTGATCTTTCAACTGTCTTTCTCTACTCGTAACCTTAACTCTGATACCATGTTGAGATAATCCTTCTGTAATTTTGGGTCTCCAAGAAATCTCTGTTTCTTCGATCTGAGCAGATCTCTTACTGTTTCGGTTTACGGTTTACGAGCAGATTCTTTATGTCTTCAGTTCTTTTCTTCTTGTAATCGAGCTACAGATGTCATGTCTCCAAATGAGTCAGATTTTCCTCCTTTAAATACTTGTTTCCACATGTAATGAGGCCAACTTGTACAACTTCTCTAGGCGAACTTGAACAGTGGTCTTAAGGATGACTTGATCTGGAGAACATACCTAGACACTTCTAAAAAATAATTTTTTCTTTGATACAAATGTCCAAATGGGCCTTGACAGTGACACTTTGACTTTGACTAAAAGCCTTCCCTAGTTAAGAATGTCTTGCTGAGTGTTTTTTTTTTTTTCCTTTTCTAGTATTTTAGATTTCATATTGCCATCATTTAACAATTTATCTAAAGGACAATTATACATTATAACTTGGTAGTTTATCCTGAAAGAAAATTATATAATGTCAAATAATATTGTTTAATTAGATCATTTTCAATAAGTTTTAAAGTGAAAATTTTGAACAAAAAACTTGATTAGCCAGTGTGATTCCAATTTCACGAATCAAAGTTTCAGAGACATAATTATTTGGTGTAATAAAATCTCATCCGTTAAGAGATGTCATTTTGTTGTTTGCTAATTATGTAGAATATATTCAGAAAAATAAGTTGTTTTAGATGACAAGTACTTTTGTTAATAGAATGGACTTTGCCTTACATGCGTTCGATGATGTAGGAGATGGGATCTATTCACCCTAACTTAACCAGGATTTGCACCTAGCATCATCTATTGAAATATGCCACATCATTGCGTGCAAATTATGTGTAGTGTTTGTTTTGGAAAACTTGGGTTGCTTTGCATAACATGTTTAGTGATATGACTTTCAAATAAGCAAACATGGCAGGTTTTGAAATTTGCAATTTGGATTTTATGGAAATAATACCCTTTTTGGTGGTGCAAAAATTTGGACATACATGATTATTATTATTATATTTGCATATTTTTAACTTTTATATTATTGTATTGGTTTTCTGTCAATTTGGTAAATGGCATTCTATTGCCAAAGTGGACTTTATATCTGGCTTGGATGCCATAACTGGACTATCTGTTCTGCCAATTTCACCCAGGACTCTTATGTAGCCTTGTCCGTTGAGATATGTCATATTTGCAAGATGTCCACTTGATTCTGGATGCAGTTTTTTATGCTGTTTTGTTTTAACGTGGCATCATGGCTTCTATAACTTTGAACTTGAGCCTCAGCACTAAAACTGATTTGATTTAACCACCTAAACACAACATGATTGATTCGATTTCACGTAATCTTGTTTATTCTTCTAACATTCATGTGCCCATTTTTTGGACTTGTGGTTTGTCTTCAATCCATATCATGGGTATTTTTATGATATCTTGTGCCAGAATTGTAGCCTTTTATTTTGTTTCACGGGGTTTGGGCTGGTTGGATTTTAAAGCTTTTATGTTATTAGTAAATGGTAAAGCTCCCAATTTTCGACTCTGGGTTTCTGTTCATTCAAGGGAACTGTAATTTTGAGCTGTGATAGCAATTTTTTTTTTTAATATCAGAATTTATTCTCAGGATATTATTTGGAGGGTGCAGGACTCAGGAATTTGGGGAACACTTTCTTCCTAAATGCAGTTTTGCAATGTTTTACTCACAACCCGCCCCTGGTCAATTACCTAAGGAATACTCCTCATGCAACTCCATGTAAGTTTCACTTGTATTTCCATGTTTGTACAAAAGATGTAACTGTTTAGTTTATTGCATGACTATGTTTCCCTTATATGGTGCATTTGTAAAGTTTTTGTGTTTTCTGAGCATGTAGATTTTCAGAGCTTGTCATAATTGTGCATACTTATTGGATTCAAAACGGTGTTAGAGTTTAGAAATGGAGTGATGTTTCTAAACTTCAACACGGTTTGAATCCAGAAATCCTCGACAGTTTTGTGTTAGTCAACAAACGCTGTCTAAGTCTTACAAGCTTCAGTGCTCTCTTAGATTAGTTGCATAGGCACCTTGGCATTTATATATATTTGCAATATTAATTAATTAAATTTTCTTCTATCATAGAAATATGGGCGTGTTGAATGAGTTTCTTACTCTGCCCTTCCCTATTTAGGATCATATGGCTTCACTGACAAATGACAACATCATGTAGGGGTAAATGAAGGATTCTGTGCATTTTGTAGTCTTCGAGGACATGTAAATACAACACTGTCATCCTCTGGGGGAGTCAGTGAGCCTTCTGAACTTGTTGATAATCTTTGTAGTATCCTTTTCATATAATCTCTTGCAACACTAACATCTATGATCGATTGTTTATTTTCTTTATGAATCCTTTTTGGTTGTCTGACTTGAAATTTCAAACGTATTACCATTCTCTGTTTGAGGTGCTTACATTATCTGGTCCTGTTTTTTTTCTTGTTTCAGTATTTTAAGTTTTTGAAATTACATGTCTGTTTTTCCTTGTGTCTTGAACTTAACTTATCCCTTTAAGATTTGTCAACCTCAGCGTCATTTCAGAAATACCAGCAGGAGGATGCACATGAATATATGCATTGCTTGTTAGATGCTTTGCATAAAAGCTTGCTACCACATAAGGGTTATCAATCATGTTTCCTTCTTAAAGGGGAGAGCTTTGGCAATAATCTATTTGGGGTCTTCTAAGAAGTCAGGTATGTGATTACCACTTTATATTTCTTCTGTAATAGAAAGACGGCATTGTTTTATGAGTTCGCTGAAACAGTATTTGGGGTCTTCTAAGAAGTCAGGTATGTGATTACCACTTTATATTTCTTCTGTGATAGAAAGACGGCATTGTTTTATGAGTTCACTGAAACAGGAGTGTCCAACGATATTGTGTAACTTTGTATCTTATCCTTACATCATACACTGATTTGAGTGATTTCTTTTTTGGCATTTCCTAACGAGATTGTGTAACTTTGTATCTTATCCTTACATCATACACTGATTTGAGTGATTTCTTTTTTGGCATTTCCTAAAATCTATGCTGTGTTCCAGTTACTCTCTTTCTCTTGTTTGCTCTACTTCTGTCTTGCAAGGTGTTATACATCGCATATATATTTTTAACAACTAAAATCCTTACCTTATCGTGTAGTTTTCTCTGGGCTTAATAAATTTAGAGGTGACACATTGCTTTGAGTTGATAGTATTTGCTACCTTTGCACGGCAGATTACTTAGTTTAGTATTTGGTTGCATTCGGAGTTTAGGGCATCATAGCTAACTTTTCTTTTGGATTTATGATAATAACAATGTTGTAATTGTTTCAGATAAGATATGTCAATTGCTCTCACTGCTCAGACACATTTGAGCCTCTGATTGATTTGAGTTTGGAAATAGAGAATTCAAATTCAATGACAAAGGCATTAGAGTCTTTCACAAGAGAAGAAACTTTAGAATGTGACCCCAAGTATAAATGTGAGAAATGCAAACATGGCACCTCTTTTTCAAAAAAGCTTGGGATTGATCGTGCACCTGAGGTTCTTTCAATCCAGCTAAAATGTTTCATCAATAATGGGATCATTGGGAGCAAAGTACACAAAGATGTTACTTTTACTAATGATGAACAGGAAAATCAGGTACTCTGTCATTAAAATTCTATTTGCATGTAATTTGAAATTAGTGTTTTCAACATCTGAAGCAACCATTGTTTTCCTAATCTAGCTTTTGTTTTCACTTTGAAAGGACAATGTATTTGGGACATTACTACAGTTTTGTCCAAACATTACTCGATGTTTGTCATAAACTAGACGATAGGCAGGTCTCTTTCTTGGGTGGATGTAGCACGTTAGAGTGTTTATGTCAATGACCATAGATACTAATAAAGACACTAATAAAGATCTGGCACTATGCTAATTGTTGTAAATAGCCAAACCATTTTTTTGGGTTTTGTTCAAGATTTGGTGTAAAGCAAGTTATATCCAAAGGCAGTTATTATAGCTAATGGTCATTCTCTCAACCCAGTGTGAACATATCGTTCTATGTACGATTAGAGGTCAACATTTTTTTTGTTGTCTATACTGTCTTTAGTAGGCCGAGCCTTGAAATAGGTTAAAAAAATAGAGGGTTATTGATTCTAGTTTATTGTCACAATGCAATTTATGTTGAACTCGTAACGAACAAAGCCTAGTTAACCGCAAAAATCCCAGTGTACATGTGTACATAATTTTTTGTATATATGTAGACGCTGATGTTGTGCTATCTCTTTCGTCTCTGTCAGATAACAATGGTTAATAAGGAATGTGTCCTTGAGTAGCAGGCATACATCTTATTCTACTATTGACAGGGATCTCCATGGTTTTGAGGCATGTCAACAAAAAAGCAGATGTTAGTGGGATCTCCAAAGTCGCTACTCATACCTCTTATTCTACTATCGACAAGGATCTCCATGGTTTTCAGGCATGTCAACAAAAAAGAAGATGTTAGTGGGATCTCCAAAGTCTGTGTTGGATGAATTTAATACCAATGACGATTCTCATTCCTTGTCAGATAAAGAATGTCAAAAGTCAAATTCAAATAAACATAAGCAATTGAAGAATGAAGGTGAAGCTATCGCTTTCTATCCAAGTGAAGTCACTAGAACACCTCAGCAGGATAAGGTGTTTAAGTCTAGCAATATGTCCTTTTCTACAATAGATATGCAAAGTATTCCTGTGTACTTGTGCACTCTGAATGGACAATGTGTTCAAGACATTACTACGGTATTGTCCAAGCATCACCTGATGTTTGGCATAAACTAGAGGATTGGTAGGTTTCTCTCTTGGGTGGATGTAGCATGTTTCAATGTTTATGTCAATGACCACAGGCACTAATAAAGATCTGGCACTGTGCTAATTACTGTAAATAGTCAGACTATTTTTTGGCTTTGTTGCAAGATTTGGTGTAAAGAAAGTTATATCCAAAGGAAGTTATTATAGTTAATGACCATTCTCTCAACCTAGCGTGAACATATGGTGCTGTGTGCGATTAGAGGTCAACATATTTTTTGTTGTCTATATCATTTTAATTGGCTGAGTCTTGAGATAGGTTAAAAAATTAGGGGGTTATTGATTATCTTTTATTGTTACAATGTAATTTATGTTGAACCCATAACCAACAAAGCCTAGTTAACCACAAAAATCTCAGTATACATGTATATGTAGCTTTGTGTACATATGTAGACGTTGATGTTGTGTTGTCTCTTTCGTTTATGTCAGGTAACAATGGTTAATAAGGAATGTGTTATTGAGTAGTAGACATACATCTTATTCTACTATCGACAAGGATCTCCATGGTTTTCGGCATGGCAACAAAAAAAAGATGCCAGTGGGATCTCTAGAAAACCAAGGCAACAGAAAAGCAGACGTCAGTGGGATCTCCAAAGTCGGTGTTCAATGACTCTAATACGATTGATGATTCTAATTCCTTGTCAGATAAAGAATGTCACAAATCAAATTCAAATAAACAAAAGCCATAGAAAAATGAGGTGAAGCTATCGCTTTCTGTCCTAGTGAAGTCACTAGAACACCATAGCAGGATAAGGTGTTTAAGTCTAGCAATATGTCCTCTCCTACAATAGATATGCAAAGTATTCTCGTGTACTTATGCACTCTGAATGGACAATGTATTCAAGACATTACTACAGTTTTGTCCAAACATGGCCTGATGTTTGGCATAAACTAGATGATTTGCAGGTCTCTCTTGGGTGGATGTAGCACGTTTCAGTGTTTATGTCAATGACCACAGGGACTAATAAAGATTTGGTACTATGCTAATTGTTGTAAATAGTCAGACCATTTTTTTTGGGTTTTGTGCAAGATTTGGTGTAAAGCAAATTATATCCAAAGGCAATTATTATAGCTAATGGTCATTCTCCTAACCCAACGTGAACATATGGTTCTATGTACGATTAGAGGTCAACACATTTTTTGCTATCTATACCGTTTTAATTCACTGCGTCTTGAGATAGGTTAAAAAAAAATAGCTTAGCACTGGTAATTGTTGTAAATAGTCAGACCATTTTTTTGGGTTTTGTGCAAGATTTGGTGTAAAGCAAGTTATATGCAAAGGCAATTATTATAGTTAATGGCCATTCTCTCAACCCAACATGAACATATGGTTCTGTGTACGATTAGAGGTCAACACATTTTTTGTTGTCTATACCGTTTTAATTGGCTGAGTCTTGAGATAGGTTAAAAAATAGAGGGTTATTGATTCTCTTTTATTGTTACAATGCAATTTATCTTCAACCCATAACCAACAAAGCCTAGTTAACCACAAATATCCCTATGTACTGTATACATAACTTTTTGTATATATCTAGACGTTGATGTTGTGTTCTCTTTGGTTTTTGTCAGGTAACAATGGTTAATAAGGAATGTGTTCTTGAGACATCTCATTTTACTATCAACAGGGATCTCCATGGTTTTTGGGCATGGCAACAGAAAAGCAGATGTCAATGGGATTTCCAAAATACCATGGCAATAGAAAAGCATATGTTAGTGGGATCTCCAAAGTCCCTGTGATGATTTTGATTCTGATTCCTTGTCAGATAAAGAATGTCACAAGTCAAATTCAAATAAATAGAAGCAACTGAAGAATGAAGGTGAAGCTATCTCCATGGTTTTCGGGCATGGCAACAGAAAAGCAGATGTCAATGGGATTTCCAAAATACCATGGCAATAGAAAAGCATATTTTAGTGGGATCTCCAAAGTCCCTGTGATGATTTTGATTCTGATTCCTTGTCAGATAAAGAATGTCACAAGTCAAATTCAAATAAATAGAAGCAACTGAAGAATGAAGGTGAAGCTATTTCTTTCTGTCCAATTGAAGTCACTGGAATACCTCAGTAGGATAAGGTGCTTGAGTCTAGCAATATGTCCTCTCCATAGAAAATTTTAGGGGCAAATCTTAGCCCATGGGCGAAATTTAAGGGGTTTTATATTTTGGAGGGGCGAATTTTTTATATTACACCCCTTTTCTATAGTTAGCCCAAAAAATATTTAAAAAATAGATAATTATTATATTTTAGCCAAAAAAATAAACGCAAATAAACATTCGACCCCCGATTCGCATAAACATTCAACCCCCGATTCTCCTGGTTTGTAGGTTATATTTGCTTCCATCACCCCCATTTCATATAAGATTTGTTTCTAATAGCCTCGATTTCCAGTAATGGCCCTCGTTAGGAGCTATTTTTCCCTCTATAATTCTAGAAATTGAGGGTAGGGTTAGCTTCAGGGTAATTGACCTCCATAAGGAAGGGTTACTAACTCTTCTATTGGGTCTTTGAAGGACAGAACAATTTTTTGTTGTTTCCTGGAAGCGGACCTCTTGTCTCTTGCACAGTAAACCCTAGACAAGCATATCCAGATTATGTAAGAAGGTTCGTATCTGTGGTGATGTTGCATAGATTGACAAAATTATGTTCCTATACTTGCATTAGAAGGGTTTACTAGACCTCGACTTGTAGTGATCTACTTGTTGGACATCACCATCAGCCAAGCATGTAAGAAGGTTCCTATCTGTGGTGATGCTGCATAGATTGAAAAAATTATGTTCCTATACTCGCATCAGAAGGCTTTACCAGACCTCAACTTGTAGTGATCTACTTGCTGGACATCACCATCAACCAGGCAATGGGATAGGGTTTAATACATGATAGCTAGGGGCTTTTTATTTGTATTCATCTATGTTGCCCGTGTTCGCAAACCTGGGGGTGGGGTTCTCGAACTTGTCCCGGGTTCTCGTCCCCAAGTACCGGATTCGGGTATGGGTGCTTTTGAGAAGAACCCATAAGAACTGGGTTCTCGATTAAAAACATTTGGGTTCTTTTGTCTTGATGGGTACGAAGAACCTTGATGATGGGTCCCTAAAACCCCAAAATCGGGTTCTTTGGGGTTCATTTTAGTTTTTATTTTAAATTTTTTTAATTAATTTAATGGGCTTCCCCTAATATTCTAGGTAGCTAGTTCTTCATCTTGCGAAAGGAATTGGAGTACTTATGCCTTTATCCATTCAGTAAATAGAAATAGGTTGGGCTCAAAGAAGGCAGAGAACTTAGTATACATTTAAATAGGTTGGGCTCAAAAAAGGCAGAGAACTTAGTGTACATTTAAATAGGTTGGGCTCAAAGAAGGCAGAGAACTTAGTGTGCATTCATAACACACTTCGTCTCATATCTCGAAAAGACCCTAGGTACAAGGAGGGTCCTTTCAAGAGATGGGACCAACACATAGATGATGCTTTGTGTGTGGATGAGGAATACAACCAGATAGCCTTATTGAGCTACCTCCAGTTGTTATGGATGAGCAGGAGCCTCAAGATGAGAGTGATTCTTACCTGGAGAGCATGCTAATTGAAGATTTGAGTGATGTTGATGACATGGCTTGAGAAAGCGATTGTTCACTATTAGCTATTTTTATTTTAGTATTTTAAAATTTCCAAGTTCTTGTTTGGAGTTGCCTTAAAGGCAAATTTTAAATGTAGTATGACAATGGGCATATATCATGATTTTTATTAATATGTAAACTCCAATTTGCACTTGATATCACACTAGAAATTTTTGATATCACACTAGAAATTTTGAAATTTCATTGTGAATGTTGAATGTTCAATAATGTGCATGTTTAAATATGTAAAGTTTAAATCATAAATATTTTAGTTTTCTTGTTTAAAGTTGAAAAATATACAAATTCATATATAGTATAATTTATAAAATATAATATTTATATATTATATATATAAATTATAATATACCCTCGATGAACCCACGAACCCTGTTTCAAAAAATGACTTCCCGGTCCCTGAACCCACATTTCCTGGCAACATAGGTATTCATTGTTTAGTTGGTTTCTTGAAGGATTAATTGGTAGCAGAAATTTGGAGTATCGTTTGACAATGGATTTTACTACCAGTGTTTGTAGAATCTTATGAAATACATATCTAGGATTGTACTGCTGAAATTTGAAGCATATTTTTGATTTGGAAAATTGGTTTTACATTGTCTTTTCAATAATACCTTAGGTATGTGATAAACAAATTGGAAGTTTTACTTTGAGTAGAACTGTAATTATTGTTTCATGTATCTAAGTGATATATGTGTCAAGAAACCCAAGTAGAAAACTATGGAAACATTTCTTAGAAAGGCTACGGGATCCAAACTCTGACTGAGATGCCCATCTCGTGATTGATTCCAACAAATGCAGCCAACGGTGAATTTCTGCTGGGTTTGATTGTTTCGCTGTAAATCCCAAGGAAGTCGTTGTTTAATTTCCGTACATGTATTTATGTCTCATTTTTTTCTTTTAGTGGACTCAATTTCAAGCATCCTTTAGGGCCAGTTTCCACATTCTGCTGAGGTAATTCTTAGTAATTCTATGCAAGATAGCGGATCAGTGCCAGGAGCACTGAGTAAGCCATGTGCATCTTTTAAATCTGATGAGGACATTAAGGCATTTAAAATTTTCTACACCAGGATTGAAAATAGAAGCTTTCGATCCATGGTTCAACTTTTGTTGTTCTCGAGATCGGAGAACTAAGATATGCATCGGGTCAATAAAATTTGTATCTTGATCATGAGCCATTTGCTAGTTTTCATAGCTTGACATATAATTTTCTTTGATAATGTGCCAGCTAAATAATTTGACGCGCAACATTGAAATCGACAGGGCTACCAACTAAGTTATTTATTATTGTTTTTATTTTTATTTATTTCATAAAATCGAATTTGTTTCGTACTCTGTTGCCCCATTACAAAGTAGTACTGCAAAGAAAATCAATTTCTTTTGGATCAAATCTGCACTTCCACTTCCATTCTGTATTCTTGATCTTGACCTCCCCATGTCACAAGCAACATTAAAAGGGCAACCCAAGTCTCAAAATACAACTTAACAACTCATGCATCTTAATGCTTCCATAATAAATCTTTGTGCCAACTTTAATCATCTGTTCAGATGCCTAATTTCAACGAAGGGTTTAGCTTTTGCCTCTCAATTAGTAAATTTTCACTGATTTTTATTTCTTTGTCCTGAGGCATTCTTGAGCTTTGCGCCCTGATCAATTATACCATCTCCTCTATGGACAAACTTTGATGCTCCAGAAAGGATAGTCTAAATGTTTTTTGAAGAAACTATAGAAAATGGAGCACTAGGCATTATGTAGTCACATAAGATAACATTTCACTACAGACCCTAAAAGTGGAATATGGCATATATTTATGTCTATTTGAAAATAGCCCCACACAACAATAAGAAAAGGTTCATATGAGAATAATACAATGATAACTTACATATATTTCTGTGTATTTGAAAATAGCCCCACACAACAATAAGAACAGGTTCATATGAGAATAATACAATGATAACTTACACTTTCCCAACTCTGCAAAGACTAAGATACTTGCTCCCTTCAAGATGGCAATATTTTTGTACAAATATTTGCTTTGGTAGTTCAAATATGCTCTAGAAAGAACACTCTTGTGCTTAAGTAAATCCTTAATTTTAAACTATGCATACATTCTGTATCTGGGCTTGATCCTACGCTCAAGATGATAAGAGAAATAGTGTGGAAATGACGCAAGAGACAACAGTGAGTTAAATGTAGTAGTACAAAGAAGATCAAATTTCTTTTGGATCAAATTTGCACTTTGATTCAGTGTTCTTGGTTTTCGGTTGCAGTCTGATTACATAACTGGGTCAGTTCAATGTAGTAGTACAAAGAAAACCAAATTTCTTTTGGATCAAATCTGCACTTTGATTCAGTGTTCTTGGTTTTCGGTTGTACTCTGATTACATAACTGTGTCAGTTCACGGAGTATCGTAGCTGTGGTTGGATCCCATCAAGAAGGTGAAGGATGGAGGGTTGGACGTCATGCAAACTTAAGTGTTCGAGAATATGCAGGAGCCATTGCCTGGCAATGTAAGACCTCTTTTGATATGCTAAGGTAGTATCTAGTGGTCCACTTTCCATGGACTATAATGGGAAGGTAGATTGAAGTAATAATATGCTGGGAGGCTATTACTAAGATATTTCCTCAACATAACAGTGAAATGATAATCACATTGATCCATCTCCTTGCAATTTAAGTCCTCGATTGACAGGTATCTTGTGACTTGCTTTCCATGGACTGTTATGGTAAGGCAGATTTTAGTAATAATGTGCCGCAAGGCTATTACTGATATATTGTCGGCATGATAGTGAAATGGTAATCACATTGAGCCGTTGATTTTAAGTGTAAGACCTCTCGTGACCTAGTTGGGCATTCCTGAAATATTAAGGTAGAATCTGGCAAACTACTTTCCATTGACTGTTATAATGAGGTGGATTTCAGTAATGACGTGTTTTACATGCCATTACTGATATAGTAGTGGGATGGTAATCGCATTGAGCTATTGCCTTGCAATTTAAGGGCTCTCATGGCGAACCTGGGCATTCTTGAAATGTAGTGTCTAGTGGTACAGATTGTTATGGTAAAGCATATTCCGGTAATGATGTACTGGTAGACTGCTACTGAGGTATTTTAACAGTTGAATAGTAGTCACATTTCAATTTGTTTCTTGCCTGTAGGAGAAGAGTTTCCGACAATGGTCTAAGAGCATTCTCTTTTTCATTGAATCTTACAATCCCCATCATATGCTTGTAGAAAATTGTTATGTAAAGAGTTCATGTTCTCAGGTAAGGGTTAGAAATTGTTCTCGAACTTAAAATTTATATACCACTGATGAAATAGTTGGATTGAAAGTCCTATTGTCGTGTTCAAATCGTAATTTTTGAAGGCTAAGCAGTCATATTCATATTTTATATACCACTGATGAAATAGCTGGATTGAAACTCCTCTTGTCGTGTTCAAATCGTAATTTTTGAAGGCTAAGCAGTCATATTTGCGATGTTTATCCAATGCCTTCATAGTCATAATGGTTACTAGTTTGACATGAAGTTTCTCAACAGTTGCTATATTATTTGTGTCTCATTCAGTCTGTTAGGAAAAAGGGTCGTAAATGAACACTGTATAAGCTTAAATCTAGCTTGAAATGCAAGCAACAAGGCATTGCATTTCATACATTTGTGTTTGGACATTTGGATATGTCAAGGCAACTGTCTTGTATAATTCTTTAGCTGTTCGTCCACACTTATTACCAATGATGCATCTGAAGTGTATAATCCTTGAAAAGCTACTTTTCACAGTCTAATCAGGATAAATCTTAGTAGTGTGGTGGATTGATGATATGTCACTTTATTTTTGGGTTAAAGTTGATAGAAATGTCTGTGGGATGTGATTAAGAATTTGTTGCAGGTTTTGAAGGTATAAATCCTTTTGATATATCTTTCGTTGTTTTCTAATTACACCTCTTACTTATGTTGTTGTAACTTGCTACTGTAGTACAATTTTGATGGAAGATTAGATCTTGTGAAGTTTGTGAAGGTTGCCCAGGAGACAGGACTTTAAGTTTATCTTCGCAATGGCCCTTATGTCTGTGCAGAATGGAATTTCGGGTATATTTCCTTTTGAATGATTTTCTGCAATGTCCTCTCTACTCAAGATCTACCAGGTCTTTATAACATTGGACACGAATCTTTTGATATATCTGCAGAGGCTTTGTAGTTTGGTTAAAATATGTTCCTGGCATCAGTTTCAGAACAGGTAATGAGCCTTGATATATCTGTAGAGGCTTTCTAGTTTGGTTAAAATATGTTCCTGGCATCAGTTTCAGAACAGATAATGAGCATTTCAAGGTTCATTTTAATGAGATGAAACGCTGTGATTAGTAATGTCCTCTATGAATAGTAAATACCCGTCTATTTCCTTGAAATTTTAATGAGATGAAACGCTGTGATTAGTAATGTCCTCTAAACTGTGAGCGTCAGTGAGTCACATACTTTCAAATCACATATAATTTATGTTACATTTTATGAATGTCTGTTTGGGTTTCTTACAGAATACAATGGAAGGTTTCACAAAAAATATTGTCGACATGATGAAAAGTGAAGGGTTGTTTGAATCGCAAGGTGGACCAATTATTATGACCCCGGTATACTTTGATCCCTCCTGGTAAAATGTGTTAAAGTTCGATTGGTAGTCATTTGCTTGATTCATTAAATTTGCAGAAAGGAGTGATCTGGCATGGATAGTTTGAACTTTGTATATGCTCATGGTTCAAGTTTTTAATACTATGACCAATGAAAAAGTATTCTTACAGGTAGAAAATGAGTATAAACTTGGAGAATGGAGTATAGCTCTGCCGGAGTGCAATATATGAATTGGGCTGCTCAGATGGCTGTGGGAATGGATATGGGTGTACCCTGGGTTATGTGCAAACAAGATGATGCACCAGACCCTGTGGTAAGCTCTGTTATCAATACCCACTTATATATTTATATCATAATATCTTCATCTGGGAACTTGGTGGCCCCTGTCTCTGGATGAACTTGTCAAAGTGTATTATTGTATGAAAATGTTGCATTAGTTAAATCAATAGTTAGCTTTGCATATTCACTCTCTCTAAAGAGGTCTTTGACTGATTGTTGGTGCTGCAATATCTGTGCTATTAACTATTTTAGGGGAAGACCTGATCACATGTAGTTTATATTAATTAGATGTCTGTCATTTTTCATTTTGATGGATCACTACTTTTGAGTGTATTGAAAAAGGGATAGCTACCATGCAATAGATTGTGGGGTTTTCAGGGTCCTGCATTCTGTTTTTCGTTTTCTTGTAATAATCCATGTAGTGATATCTGAGCTTCCATTGTTTTACCTTATTTCTTGTTTAATTTTGTAACAGATAAACACTTGCAATGGTTTCTGTTGTGATAACTTTGTACCTAACAAGTGTCAACAATGTGGACGAAAGCCTGGAGTTGTTGGCCTGGTACTGAGATTATTTTGAACTTTCTTTCAGCTGATGGAATAACAACTTCCATTACTTCGCATTCAAATTAATTTGAAATGCATGCTAAAATAAACTGACATCATGAAGATTCTACGTTCTGCAGTAAAAACAATTTTGCAACAAATTGAAAAATGCAGATATGCAGCAATGCTTATAGTCAGTGGTAAATGTAATTTGCACGTATAGTAATCTGAAACATTGTCTCTGGTTTTTCTGGACTTCCATTACTTCACATTCAAATTAATTTGAAATGCATGCTAAAATAAACTGACATCATGAAGATTCTACGTTCTGCAGTAAAAACAAATTTGCAACAAATTGAAAAATGCAGATATGCAGCAATGCTTATAGTCAGTGGTAAATGTAATTTGCACGTATGGTAATCTGAAACATTGTCTCTGGTTTGCACGTATAGTAATCTGAAACATTGTCTCTGGTTTTTCTGGACCGGTGGAATATCTGGCCTTTGCAGTTGCTCCCTTTTTAGTGAAGGGTGTAAACTACTACATGGTAGGATTTGCACATTAACAATTGGATCACCCTAGCATGTGACATTCATATACAGAAGTTTTGACTAAATTACGTATGGTTCTGATTTGTTTCTATTGCAGTACGATAGAGGAACAAACTTTGGTCGTACAGCAAGAGGGCCTTTCATTGCAACCTCTTATGACAATGATGCACCCATAGTTGAATATGATATGTTATATCTTGGATGTGATATATTTTCTGCAATTTTCACTTGAATTTGTCTCACAGTATTGCAAAATTGAGAGAGTGTTTTCAGGAGTTGAATTTCATCCTCGGGCAATCTATCAGGTTATCTATTTATTTGGCAAGGGAATTGACCTAACATTGGCTTGCAACCATATGCATCAAACTGACCAACACCAGAGATCCCATCGCCCACTGCAGTTTTGTGCAGTGCTGTAAAGCCATTTGCACTACAAGCATTCTTCTGCGGAGCCTTGGACTGGGTTACATGCTGTGACTTGGTTCTCCTATCCAGAAAACGAGGAGCAAAAAAGGGCTTTGCTTTTATGGTGATTCATGTTTGTCTCTTGGCTGTTTCACATGAAAGTTTGAAATAAAAGCCATTGTCACGGCTCAGGGACCCATGGCAAGTTCAGTAAAGACAGGAGTCACCACCTTTGACCCATCTACTCGGGTACAAGAATTTCCATGTGAAGAAACATCTAAATGAGTTCTAGAGTCCACATCAAACTGAGAAGAAGTTGAAGTCGCCAACTTGGCACCATCACCGTGCAAATAAGAGTCTTTTAAGTGAGGAACATTCTCCACTTGATGTAAATGAATGATTTTTATCATCTTGAGATGAAATAGAACCAGTCATAACTTGCATCCTTGTACACGATGAGCATCCAGCATTCAAGTATGGTTGATTCTGGTTATGGTTCATATTTTCACATCCCTGCCTTGCCCTGTGCGTAAGCATTAATCCTTGCCTTGTGAGGTGAATGCAATTTACTTCATTACTTGTGCAGTGTAGGAGAGATGGATGATTTAATTGCAAAATTTTAGCCCACTAAAATGTTTATGTTAGTTTTACTAATTCTCTCTCAGGAGGCTGCACTTGTGTTATTATGTTTCATAGTGAACTTAGGAGGACCTTGAGTCCCTCCATAATACAATGGCTAATGTAATTTTTTCCCGTGTCTTGTAGCATTCAAGTGATGTCATCTACAATAGAAGCTGTCCCGTGGTTGAAAATAGTGGGCAAACTTCCGTAGCATCATGCCCTGGGGATATGCAAACTGATGTGCAATCCCAAGAGCAACTTGAAGAAGAAGTAAACAAGCAGAGAAGACCGTGTGGCTTGATAGGAACGAGGGAAACACATAGAAATCAAGAATGCTCAAATTTCCTCAATGCTGGGCGAGTTGTCAAAGACTCAACACGGTCCAAGTTTTTTAATCGAGGAAACGGATTAAAGAATGTTGAAGCCCTCTCTCTGAAAAGGAATTCTTCTTCCCATCCTTTGAAAGGAGTCAAAAGACCGTATGTCCATGATGACAGAAGAGATGGAACATTCAGTGGCATTCAAAATGGAAAATGTGATGATGTCAAAATGTTCAAATATGGAGATTCAACAGAAGCCATGGAGCGAGGATAAAAACACATGAGATTGAGTTACTGGTATATTGTTCTATGTTAAAGCACTTTTATGCTCAGAATAAGCTTGGAATATCATTGTTTGCTGTCCAACCTCCGTACTCAATTTCACATCACTAGCGATGAAAATACATCCCAGTTGAAAAGAGTCACTTCTCAGTCCCAATTTCAGATGTTCTCATCTTGTAAAAATATATTTTATGGATATTTTATGGATATATCAACAAGAAGGAGCCAAAACATTCTTAGGGCTCCAGTCAAAGCAGTTGACCTTTCAAACTATTGTTTAATAATAAAACTGAGTACATTCAGAGAATTGGACTCTTAATCTGAAGCTTTTGTTTGGCCTTTTAATTGACATGATCTCAAGATGTCAATAATTCAGTGGAATTTCTTTGACATGATCTCAAGATGTCAATAATTCAGTGGAATTAATTTCTTGCTTTTCCTTAAACAGGAGTGGAGATGCACATTTTCACTTGAAGTATATCTCAAGCATAAAAATATATATCCATTCTTTGGAAAAAGAATTTTAGAGGTTTAGAATGTCAAAAGTGAGGGCAGTTGGCGGAAAATGCAGTTGGCAGAAAATGCCTGAAAACATGTGAAGGATAAATGTAATTTTGTAACTTTTTCAAAGAAGCAATAAATTACTATTTTTTTTAAGAAAAAAAATAGAATAATTGTAATTTTGTAATTTTTCAAAGAAGTAATAAAATTACTATTTAAATGTAATTTTAAAATTTAAAATATAATTTTGTAATTTTTTTAAAGAGTAATAAAATTACTATTTCTTTTATGAGAAAAAAAGATATACTTTACATCTCCTGATAGGAATTTGGAATGTATTGTGTAATTTTTTCAAATAATTAATAAAATTATTATTAATTTGGAATGTAATTTTGTATTTGGAATGTAATTCTGTAATTTTTTCAAAGAAGTAATAAAATTGTTATTAATTTGGAATGTAATTTTGTAATTTTTCAAAGAAGTAATAAAATTATTATTCTTTTCTGAGAAAAAAAAAGGTAGATTAATGATGTACATTCTCATGACTTAGAGTACACCAAGAAAATTAATTTGGAAGTTAGACCTAAGCAAGAGGTCAAAGTATGCACAATGTTTATGACCTTTATGACCTTAACTCACTCAATAATCCATGAAAATATGATTTTTTTGTTTGTGTCAAAATTATATCATTTTAATAGAGAAATGAAATTTATAAACTTCATATTGTTAATATTGAAAATATAAAATAAAATATGCAGGTAGCATCTATTGAAAATATAAAATAAAATATGCAGGTAGCATCTAACTTCATTTTACATTGAGCCAAAACCATATCAAACAAAGCTCTGGTTTCTTTGGTCCACATTCCTAATTACCTTTAACTTCAAATTTATTTTCTTGGCCATGGAGTGTTGATTGAAAAATATAAATTTAGAATTAAGTCCAATGTTCAATTATTG
Organism: Pinus taeda; assembly: GCA_000404065.3. Taxonomy (NCBI): domain Eukaryota; kingdom Viridiplantae; phylum Streptophyta; class Pinopsida; order Pinales; family Pinaceae; genus Pinus; species Pinus taeda. Next base: position 31,237 of record APFE030062488.1, on the reverse strand, counting down.
CATACTTGATTTGCTTCTTTTGATAGGCTTCACTCTTGATTTTGCCATAACTAGTTTTGGTTTCTACTTGTTGTATTGCGTGATGGAAAGGGCAAGCCATGACTAGTCAAAGTTTTTTTTCTTCCTTGTTATCTTAAGTAAATTTGAAGATCCCTATACTAAACAGTGCAAACTTTAGGCAAGTCAAATGCATGTGGACTCTCGAATCCAATTGATTCTGTCCATTTAGAAGCTGTAAAACCAAAGACTACTAAAACCTTTTGAAGCTCTAACAACTAAATGTTGAGTAATAGACTTTCTGTAAAACCAAAGTCTTTATCATTGTTGAGCATTATTGCTTTTGTCACTGATGACTGAGTAGCAATGCATATTGTGTTGAGTAATAGACTTTCTATAAAACCAAAGTCTTTATCATTGTTGCGCATTATTGCTTTTTGCCGCTGATGATAAGAATCATTCCTAATCACTTCCCTGGAAGAAGAAACTACTTGTTTATGAGGTTCATCCCCTGCATCATTGTCTTTATCCACCATACGAGCTTCATAAATATTGTCAACCTTTCCAGCTTGGCCATATGGATCCCTATAGTTTAGATTCCAGAATAGTTCCATGTTGATGTTTGTATGTAACTGTAGGCAAACAGGCAGGCACGAACAGATGAATTCAGAGAAGCTTCACCATTGTCACAAGAAAATGGTGATATATTCATAGTAGGTGGAATACTTTGTGAAGAATTATCCACAATTCCATTTGTAGCATAATTGTTAAGAAAACCATGAAAGTTGTCACTGGAATTTTCAGCTGAGAGTTGTGTTACTTCATAGCCACAATCCATCTTTTCTGGGCCAACCACATCTAAATCACAGTTATGTATGGTAGAAATCCTGCTTGTATCACTTTTAGTCAAATCACTGGTCCTCGGGTATCTAAATATGGATGCTTTGAGGCTGAGCAACTGCAATCTCCATTATCTAACCAAGCTTGCCAATGGATCGAATGAGATGGCTCTTGTATCACTTTTAGTCAAATCACCGGTCCTTGGGTATCTAAATATGAATGCTTTGAGGCTGAGCAACTGCAATCTCCATTATCTAACCAAGCCTACCAATGGATCGAATGAGATGGCTCTTTCATTTATATTGTTTATAGGCAAGCTCTACTTCATTTCCAGATTGTTCATAGGCAGACTTTACTTCATTGCCACAAGAGAAGGGCAGGAAGAACTCCTATTCAAGCGTGTTCAGTGGCTTGGGTTGAGAAAGGGGGGAATGAACTGTATTCAGGCTCCTTTCTCCAACTTTTGTCGATGACTCTTTTGAACAACTTGAATTACTAGTTCACAATCCTGATACTTCGGATGTCACATTTATAGGCACCATATCCACATCACAACTACTCAATGATCTTGTAGCTAAATCTGACTCCTGCATATTTCTTAGGTCATCATTGCTTGTAAGGTTTCCCAAAGCTTCAATCTTTTCAATGGTAGTGTCTTGTCCATTACCAAGGTTGCTTGAGGGGTTCCACCACTTAAAAGGGACTGGATAAATATCTATCTGCCCTACAGGATGTAAAATGAGATTGATTGTAGACAATTAAAATCATATTTTTCCATTTTTTAACTGTCGAGGTAAGGCTATCAGCCACAGTTGAGGGGCTCAAAAAGACATTGTCACAAGGGGAACGAGTTGTAATCTTAAATCATAATAGATAATCAAGACCTTAAAATCACACAACTTTCATAAATTGCTACAAGGTAATAAAGAAAACAAAGTAAACAAAGTAGTATTATCTGTGCCAATAATGTGGTATACAACAAAATCAAATCTGAAAACAATCCACAAGAATTCAACAATAAGTAAAAATTCAAATTCCGGAACCACCGAACCATATTCTGCAATTTTTTTGGGGAATGCAAAGAAAATATTAGACAATATATTTATAACATTACCATGCAGGAATTCAATTTCAGAAGGAAAAGACACATCTCTTCTTGCATATATTATGAATCAACGTGCATAGACTCACCTACTGTATAGAAGCATATAAGCTCTTTCAGATAATACGTCCTCTAGATCAACTGACTCACCTGCTCACCTACTGTCTAGAAGCATATAAATTCTTTAGACAATACGTCCTCTAGATCAACTCTCTTAACTGGTAAACAAAACAGTTCCATAAGTACTTACTTACAACAAGGAAAGACATCTTTGTTGCATTAAGGTACACAATGAATCAAAACTATACACTTCCTAGTATCTGTGGTTGATCATAAAAGTTGTACTTACTTTAAAGTAATTTATTCTAGACCATGATCCATGCAAGTCCTTTACAGACATAATACCCAAAAAAAAAAAAAGAGGCATTTAACATCTCGATGTGCACAACAACATAAAGCTCTTATATATGCACACCATTTCCTTTATTTCGTCATCCACTTACGCTTGTATATATGCAAACCATTTCCTTTATTTTGTCATCCACCTTATTTGTATCATAAAAGTACATCTTCTATTTTCACAGGTAACTAATGAGTTTAAGGCTCGGTAACTAATGATAACTAATGAGGAGGGTTGGTTTCTGGGCTATACTATTAAAGCAACCTTATTAGTGTCTCTCGCTAAGGCTTGCTTAAGTCAATGTCTAGGGTTAAAAGTAGGGAGGCATAACCTTAGCTAAGGCTTGGAAGACCCTCAATTTGATTCTTTGATTGGAGGCATAATGGTAGCTAAGCCTTGGAACACCTTCAATTTGATTCTCTTCCCTAACCAAGGTACTATAAACAGTTCCACTATCATGTATCCCACATGTTCTATAGTCCGAATACATGCAATATAGCAGTTTGTGCATACCAGCACGGATCCTTAGGCTCTCACAACAATAACAGAAAGAAATACACTATCTTTTTCAATATACCAAAATATACTTTTCTATAGCCTCAAAACAACAAAATACTTTAGGTATTTCGTCATTCACTTATGCATGCAAACCATTTCTTTTATTTGGTCATCCAACTTATTTGTATCATAAAAGTACATATTCTATTCTCACATGATACTTTAGGTATGGTCTAAGAGCTAATTTCACCTTATGGCATATTTTATTCTCACATGATACTTTAGGTATGGTAGCTAATTTCACTTTGAAATTTATGAGAGAACTTAAAAGAAAAAAAAAAGAAAAAAATTAAGATGCCTAAATAAAAAGTTAATTTTCATCTTCTAAATTGGAGCTCATAAAGTTCTTATATTACACTACTTTATCAGATTCTTAGACTATCAATTACACTACAACTTCTCATTAATTTTAATTATTATAGTACTTTTGAGGATCTCAATAGTCTAAAAGACCTCCCATAACTATCATTTAGTGATTAATCCAAAGACCAATGCCCCTATTTGAAACAATGCTAGAAATATTTTTAGTAAGGAATTCAGACTTCTCTGATCCATAATCTTGTTTATGAGAATAATTTCGGCAAAATCACATAATAAATCATTTGTCGACGCATTTCGAACCAACTTATCTTGACGATCAACCACACTGGTTGGTTCGAAACGGATCGACAAGTGATTTCTTATGTGATTTTGCCGAAATTATTCTCATAAACAAATCTTTTTAGTATTCATGTAGATTTTTTGTGCTTGTAATCAAGTACTAACTATAACCTTATTAATGGATGAAAACCCAAACTCTAAGAAAATATTTAAATATGAAAGATGGCACCTGGATATTCCCAAATCTATGATCCAGATAAAGGATGCCTCAATACCCTTTTGCATATTCAGATTCTGAAATAATTCAAAAAATCTTAAAAATTTAAAATACAACAATAATATGCAATCTAGCTACGCTGATGTACAAAGATGTACGATTATTTCTACCAGCATGTGAAGCGATCTTGCTTAATAGTTTGTTCAATGAACGAAGATGAATGCCCAAATGGAGAAAATGCCTGCTCATCATTGCTCGAGAATGCCAAGGCCGACACTATGGGGTTCCTGCTCAACAACGATGGCGTCGGAAACATTCCCTGTATGTAGACGTAGAACGAAGACGACCGCCGTGAAGGTTTTGCTGCCAATGGCCGCTGCCCTGGAATTGTAGGTCATCCTCGTTGAAACCGTGATCGTGAGAATCCATGGCCGGAGAATCCACTGGCTTGATTTGACGGCCCACGTGCTGCCAAGTGGTGCTCATCAACTGGCCAGATCTGACGGTTGCGAGTCTGACAAGTGGCAACCATCCACCAGCTTAATCTGAGGGTCCATGTGATGCCAAGTGGTGAACAGATCTGACATCTCAGCCGTCAGATCTGAAGAATCTGGACCATCGAATCTGTGTGATCTAGACCGCCCAATCTGGGGATCTCAACCGTCAAATCATTTTGATCTCATCCGTTCGATCAGGGAGATTTGAACTGTACGATCTGCACAATATGAATCGTACGATGAACCCAATCTAGACCGTTGGATTTGCACGGTTTACACTGTCCGATCTACCCAATCTTGACAACGCGATATGGACCGTCTGATCGACACGATCGGGATCATTGGATCTTGATGATCTTAGCCGTCAGATTTACTCAATCTAGGTCGTCAGAGCTATTTGATTTTAACTGTCAAATCTACTCAATCTAGGCCGTCAGATCTATTTGATTTTAACCGTCAGATCTGATCAATCTTTGCTGTTAGATCTATTTGATTTTAACCGTTAAATCTGCTCAATCTAGGCCGTCAGATGTACTCATTCTAAACCGTCAGATCTAAAGAATCTGCACCATTGGATCGGCGCGATCTTGACCGTCCAATCTGGGTGATGCCAGTGGTCAGATCTGTTTGTTCTCATCCGTTCGATGAGCGAGACCTGAACCGTCTGATCAAGCCGAATTAGACCGTCGGATCTGCACGATCAGCACCGTCCGATCAGTGGGATCTTGACCATTGGATATCAACGTTCTCAGCCGTCAGATGTATTTGATCTCATCTGTCCAGTGAGACCGATCAGCACCGTCCAACCAGCACGATCTAGACCATCCGATCTACAACTTTGTGACCGTCTGATGTGGGTCATGCACCAAATCTACGGTTTGGGTGGTGCCAAGTGCGCTTCTGACGGTAAAATTGGCGCAGAGATTGCATTTTTCTATTGGGATTTTCAGCCACGGCCTGGAGATCAGCGGATAACTGATATTCCACTCAGCAGATAATATATCCGATAACTTATTTCCCATAATTTATCAACTGATAACATTTATGCGCAGAGATCCGGCGGGATGGATGCCCTGAATTTATTCGCAGAACACATGAAGGTTACGGTTGGTGGTGAGGGTCAGAGGAAGAATTCTTCCAAATTCCCCGCGTGACAGATAGAGACATGCTAGGTCTGGGCATTCAATTGTAGCCACATGGATGTCACATAACCGTTAAATATGGGCCTCCATTCATGCCACCTAGAGCACTTAAAGTCATTAGATCTAAGCATTAGATTCATGCCACATGATGAGATTAGAACAACAAATAATGGCCATTAGATTCATGCCACATTGCGTGCTCACAGACGCTTGATCTTGTTAATTATTCATGCCACTTAGCATACTCGCAAGATGAACAATTTGACCCTCTGATGCACGCCACTTGGCAAGATCTCAGTCGCCACATGATTTTCTCTAGATGTCAATTGGAGAGCACGCATTGAGTTGAAACCGCCAAATTGAATCCACATTATGATTTGATAGCCACTAGGTCTAGTTATTGAATTTCTACCTGACCTATCCATTCAATTTATCGCACAAGGTGAGTGAAGAGTAGCACAATTTGACCAACGAATTTAACACACCAAAAGTTGCACCTGCAATATTTGGTCGTGGGTTTTCAGGCACGTAACAAGTGGGCTAATTGATCTTCCCGTTCAATTTCGCCCACCATATTTCATCCAACATCTGTCATAGATATGGATATGTACTCATAAACTGTGTACTTTCATGCAATAACTAGCTAAGGAGAACTTTGGGTGAGCATTGTTCATATGATGTCGATGCCTTCGCCTAATGACTAACTAAGGAGAATAAACCCAAATTTGTTTTGGGCTCTCTAGTTGTTCATATATGAGTGTTTCAATTAACAAATAAAACCTTCACTATTGAACCTCCAAAAAAAACCTTTCCTTGGAGTTTGAGTGAGGGGTCTCTTTACTGAAATTTATCATACCTAAATATGCACGAACACCATTGCAACAAGTGAGCTAACTAATCTGGTCGTTTGATTTGGCCCGCCATATTTCATCCACCATGCATGATAGATATGGTTATGCACTCACAGACCGTGTCCTTTCATGCAATAACTAGTAAAGGAGAACTTTGGATGAGGATTGTTCATGTGATGTAGATGCCTTCGCCTAATGACTAGCTAAGGAGAATTGACCCAAATTTGTTTTGGACGCTCTAGTTGTTCATACATGAGTGTTTCAATTAAAAATAAAAACATTTACTATTGAACCCCCAAAAAAACCTTTTACTTGGACTTTGAGTGAGGGATCTCTTTACTAAAGTTTATCATACCTAGATATGTATGAACACCATTTCCTAGATATGCACAATAATACCTAGGTGGATCTTGTTGAAGAGTGCAATAAGGCTGCTATTAATTCAAACTCTCCTTAATCTTAATAACTGCTTGTGAACTTTATTTATCTTCTTGTGTTTCTTTATTAGATCATTTTGAATCATCAAACAATTATAAAATGCATAAACAGTAAAGACAATGGACACAAAAATTAGGCTCCAAGCTAGGGCGAAACCCTCCAAGGGGAAAACCAATACCTAAACCTCAAGACCAAAGCTTCCTCCTCAACCAAGTCAACCCTCCAAGAAGCCCTTCCAATTAGGTCAAAGTCCATCCAAGTCAACAAGAGTCAAACCCTTCCATAACTGCACCAAACTCAGAATTTCGGCCCCCAGCTTCAATATTTCGGACCTGCAGCAGGTCTGCAACTTTGACCCCTGCAACAACTTAGGATCTTCGCATGTGTGAGAGAGATTAGGGCAAAAACTTGATCAAAAATTCGCTTTTTTCTTCCTTCTTGCTACAGCTTCTTTTCTCCTTGTCTTTCTAGACTTTCTCCTTGAACTTCGCACCTTAGGTCGAACTTCTTGATTGCATATGGAATTGGTTTCCAAATGAGGTCAACCACCTTCTATTTATACTCATATGTGGAGGTCAAATAGCCCTCTTTGGGCAGACTTGTCTCTAGCAAGGTCGATGTGTGCTAGGACGCTTATTTTGAATGTCTTGACTCTAAATAAATTCTTCTACATGGTGCATCTTACCCAAATGGGTCTTATATACATGACATTGACTCTCTTGACTCATGATAATAAATCTTATGAATTAAAAACCCTAAATTCTTGAAGAACACACTTTAGCTAAAAGACCAATCAAAAGAAGCATGAAACCCATGCTTTAAAATAATAATTTTACTTTCTTCTTTTGCTTATTACATAAGATATATATATTGACATGAGAAAAATGAAAATTATGAAGATCGAAACTAGTTACATTTTCCAACACTCCCTCTTAATTAGGGAGGTATTCATAATTGGACACCCTAATACACGGTTCTTCTCAAACCAAAGAGTCATCATAAGAAGAGTCGGATTGGTAAGTTATCTATAAGCATCAACATTGTGACCAACATTGTCAACATAGTAAGGCCTTAACTCTGACAAGATCTTTCACAAGGGCATAATGTTAGGAGGCTTTATGTGAGATACCACACTACCTCTACAAGGTATGTACTCCATTTGGATGTTCACTAGGTATGTCCTTGTAGGATTATTCTTATCTTGGATTCTGAATCCTCAAATAATAGCAGTCCTCTTTGACCACTCTTGTCTTGGATGTCTGTCCAATCCTCAAAGAGTGTTGGTCAATTCCTATCTCGTATTTTTCTATCCTCAAGGAAATAATGGATGCTTTATCCAATCCTCCATCCACCATTCTCCATGGCCTTCACTTAGACTTACATTTGTTAGTTCTTGTCAAGTGCACGACACATGAAGAAGAAAATACAAATGTGATGTTCATCATCACTCCCTCTCAACCAAAGAGTAGATGCTCATTCCCTCTTGATTAGGGAATATATCCTTGCTCCTATTTAAGGAGACTCCTTTACTCCCTCTCAAATATAGAGGAGATTCTTGACTTCCTTTCAATGGGAAGTTATAGCCACAAACTCTTTAGCTTGTCTTCATCAACTATCAATTCTTCATGGAGATAGTTGCAACGTTCCCTGTCTTTTCATTTGTATCATATTAAGTTGCTTCCTTCTTGGATATTATGGAGTCATTTTCTTCCTTCAATCTTGTGACAGGGTTCAGGTCATCAATCTTGCATATCACTTTCCTCTAGTCATCATCAACGAAGGCATTATATTGAGCCTTTTCAAACTTCAAGCTAGTCATAGCTCCCTCTTAAACATGAAAGTGATCTTTATTGATGAATATCGCGTTATCTTCTTTCAATGCTACCTTTCAATCCCAAGATGATGATGTGAACACATTGACTTCTCAATTTCCAAAACCATATACTCAATTCATATGTTCATGGAATTGAGTTTATCACCCACATTCGAACTTGTCTCAATTGTCATCATGCATTACACAATATCCTTCCACGTAACAAAACAATATGTTAGCCATATAACCAATATCAAAATATTAAATATCAGACTTACCTTGTCATGATGGCCCTTTCATCAAAGCATCAACTTACTTGAGTTCTTCGAGATCAACATCCTTTCGCATGATCCATCTCCATATGAGTCTTTCCACGCATTCATTTTAATCAGAGTGCCCATGGATAAACCTTGATTACCAAGCTATAATATCTTCCTTAGAGTTGTCATTGTTAAATCCCTTTGTTTCTTCTGGAGACTATACTTGATGTTGATCAAAATTTTTATATGCCATGCAATTTTGTGAGAGAGTCTTGAGCTCCATTTATTCCAAATCATATCAAATTTCTTCTTTCAAGCATCATGCAACCATATGGAAGACTTATCAAGCACATTCATAACTAACTTTTCCTTCATGAACCATGCTCTAGGAAGAATAACTTCAAGCATCTTTGTTTTTCATATAATCATCTATCCATCCTTTGCTCAAGCTTACTTCTTATACTTGTCAAAGATAAGTTTCCTTTTCTAAGAAGAGAAAGACTTTCATTATGCCTTTCATATTGTAACTTGACCATTAGCATTCCTTCATCCTTTAGTAATATTATTTCCAAACTAGATGGAATATGTACGAGTCATAATGTTGCTTCCAATAATCTTCCATAATCATGATTCTTATTGGATCATGAGGATCCTTCTCTGCAAAATTACTACCTCTAACATGATGTTGGAAAATGCTTGGATGAACTATAATATGCAATATGATTCCAAACTTATCATTCTCTTTAAACTAGATATCTTTCCCAAATAAAATCTAATATTTGTATTATCATGTGCTTCTATCTATGATGACATTCCTTTTACAAAACCAAGATTCTTTAGAGTAATAATGCATTCTCTACATTTTACTTAAATAAAGACAAAAAATTATAAATAATCTGACAGAGATGAGACTTCCTTTAATAATAGAAATCTTTTGATCCTCTCCTTTCAGCTTCTTCTCAGGTTCTCCATTTCCTAGGCTATGTGAGCTTCACTTCTTTCCTTCCTTTTGTAGTTCACTTTATTGTTTAGACAATCCCTTTTAAAGTGTCCATAGTCATTGCATCCAAAGCATTGAAGCTTGGGCATCTCTATCTTCCTCTTGGACTTTCCAAACTTCCATTTCCTCAACTTCTTGGCTCTTGCAATGAACGCTTGAGATCTTTCATTTGATTTAGTATCATCTTTTGTCTTGATCTTAGATTCTTCCAAGATACATTGAGCCCATAATTCATCGAAGGGTGTATTATCTTTCTTTGAGTAGATGCTCATTGCAAAACTACTCCAATATTGAGGCAAAATATTTAAGACACAGATAGTCATCTCAGAGTATGTAACAACCGCCCCAAGCCCTTGCAACTGGTCTCTTATTTGTGAGATCTTCATTAGATAGGTGGTCATGTCTTCATATTTTGATTTCCTTGTTCTATGTAGTTGATTACTCAAGGAAATATTTTGACCTTGTGTACTTATGGAGTACAACTTTACGAACTTATCATATATAGCCCTTGATTTCTTCAAATCAACAACAAAGAGAACAAGATGATCTTTAATGGACTCAACTATGATCCTTTGTATTGTAAAATGTAACTAGGTTTGGTCTTCATAATGACATGTAATTATGATCTTTGTAAATAATGAAATTAAGAGAATAAAATTATTTTTGTAATGCCTTGCTTCATAGGTTTCATGAGCAAGAGATTTTATCTAGTTGGATCCCATTGAGAGACTTAGGATTTATCATTAGATTCAATTTCATCTATGAATAAGCCCTTCTTGGGCATGTTTCAATTTTATATAAGTCTATATAGCCCTCCAATGACAAGCACATAGTCCCCTCTTCCTATGTTGGCCTCAAGACGTATGAAGGAACTCATGTCAGCTCACATTAAGGAGACACCCTTTTGAATGTTCATGTTGGATAAATTATATGGACGAATTACTATATATATGAGGCTAGGCTCTTCACATTAGCACAATACAGGCTTCGCGTATCTCTGATATTTTGCATAACAAAAGTTTGGATTATACTTTGAATTCGGATGGACAGTCACAATATACAGTTCAGATGATATTGCAGAAGAAAGTGAGGATAAGAAGCTTAGACTAGGGTACATGAGTATAAAGATAAGCTCGGTGCAGTCAAGGGAAAACTCTCGGTACAACAAGGAGAAATATTGAACAAATTACAATGAACAAGTTTCAGTACTAGCATTAAGAACATCTCAATCTCTCGATTCAAAAACACAGCCTTAGTGTCACTACAATATGTTGCTATCATAGATTAGTGATCATGACAAATTTGCTTATCCATAGTTTATTATGAAGATATCTTTGTACCTTTTGTTTCGATGTATCTATAGTGAGAAAGGCTGAGAAATATCTCAGTTAATGATATCAATGAAGACTCAAATGCCATCATCGAAATAAGATCTCTTTGACAAGGTATCGGTGGAAGTTGTGTCTCGATGCTAAGAAGAGCGAAGTGGAAGAGGAGTCAAGAAGAATGGTGAAAGTCAAGAAATCTTGTGTCTTGGCCTTGGAGAGGCTAATAGGTTAAGAGTCTTGGTCGTGGTATCTGTCAATTGGAATCTCTATAAGAAGAATTTGTGTGGGTTTTCCTCTTAAAGAGTGAGAGGTTTTAGCCCTAGCTCATAGCCTACATGTTGTGTCTCTTGCTTTTTTATGTTCATGCATTGGTTATTGTTTGATGAATAAGAACACTAATAATATAAGCAGAAGAAGATCCTAATATAAAGAAGTAAATAGCATTCACAATAAGTCACTAATAAAGAGAAACCACCTAATTCACGATGCCCTAGATTTATCAACATGGAATCAGAGCTAAGGTGTCTGTCAGGTCAATTTACTAAGTAAACTAACACATGTGTTTTACTTGTCAATCTGGGTTTGTAGACTTGGAAGCACGTCCAAAGGATATGGATTTCAAGTAAAGTCAATTTCGGAAGGAAAGTCTCAAAGGTAAAAGGAAATGCATATTAAAAATAAATTCTAAGTTTAAAGAAACTAAAAAGTCTTTGATTCAAGATGCAGTAAGCGAAGGAAGAGTCTCCTAACTTAGGAGGTCCTGGTTTTCCTTCCCCACAGTATTTTCCTCAAGAAGAGAAACTAAAGAACAACAGTTTGTGATGTGTAGAAAGCAAGAGAAGAGGCTCCTAACTTAGGAGGTCTTGGTTGTCCTTCCTCGCAGATCTACTCCAACAACATTACCATTGCATCAAATCATAAACTGGAATTCAAGAAATGCAAAAGGATGATTTTTAGTTGTGATTCGTAGTTTGATAAAAAGAGAATCTAACTTAAATCCCTGGTTGTCCTTTCGAACGCAAATTAGATTTTAAACCAAAATCATCCAAAAATCATACACGAATCATAACACGTCTAAGTAATTGAATCATAAAACTGAAATAAGAAATACTGAATCAAAACTATGCTAATTTATACAAAATTTAACCAAAATGTACTTAGCTTGGTATGGGGGCCCTCCAACCTTGCCTTGTACACTTGATGAAATCTTCAGCTACAACTAACTGAATAAAGCATCCCCAACATGAAAAAAATAGAACATTAGAAATGATTCTTCAAATTATCTCAAAAGTCTCCAATAATCTTAATACAAAATTACATGCCTTTGAATGGTCCTAATCCATCCATACAGATCGAACTCATCAAGTCTGGTTCACAAAAGCAGGAAAAATCCCACAAAATAATAAATCTTCTCCTTTTTACTAAGAATTCGTGAATGACAGATCAATTTTGACCAATGTTGACCAGGCCTGTTTTTGCTCAGTTGACTGAACCAATATGTGTTTCTTCATTCTTGGTTCCCAAGTTTTCCAAATATGCGCTCAAATCTCGCCCAGGTGTCCTACACATATGACTTCAAATGAGCCATTACGGGAAATTTTGTTCTAGTCAAAATAATTTTTAATACCAAATTTTTACTAAAATTTCTAAAATTTAAAAGACATATATATTTTACCTTAATGTGCAATAAGAGGCAAAAATATGGAAAATATGACCATGGTATGATGGTAAGGGATGATAAATACATGGATTATGCATGGTGAAAAATGGTTAAAATTGAGGGCCAACATCTCCCCTTTGTTGATTCTCAAGCATGTCCTCATGCTTGTCTTTATCTCTTTGATCTTCTGCCTCTGCATGCTGACCTCCTCGTTGTTCTACCCGTGGATCTGACTCCTGATGTATAAGCCTTTGCTTGTGCTGCTTGAAGAAATATAATAACCCTCTCCATTTCTTCATCTATCAATTCAATTGGAGTTGTCCTTTATTTGCCTACTCAAAGGATCTTGAATTTTAGCACATCCAAGGATTAACTGAACTCTTTTCCATGTGAATCACGTCCATGACCACACTTTTGGATATGTGTTTGAAAGCTTTCTTCAATGTTGAAAGAGGGTATTAATTTTCTTTATCTGAACCTTATTAGTGTCCTTATGCAACCCATACCTTTGTATCAACCAAACTATAATTTCCATTTCTCAGTGCCCAATAACCAAAACCATTCTTCTTGTCTAATTTATGACATTAATAGGACACAAATCTTCTTTCCCAAACTCTTTCCAAATAAATGATCATTCTATTCTAGCAATGCCAGTGAAGTTGAAGCAATTTGCACACGAAGTTGCAACAAACTTCATTAACCATTTTCTCATAAACTACAATCTCGGTTTCTCTGAAATTTTCTAAAAATATTTCTACCACTCCATTGCTTCTCTTCACCAAAAATTGGAAATATCTTCATCACGGATTTTGAGAAAAAGACAAATTGGCTTTAGGTGACATTGCTTTATTTCTTCAAAAATACAAACGGGTCTAACTTGAAATTTATCGTATCTATTGATCTCACAATGATGCATCCCCTGCTAAATTTCATGATAATCTGATGCACAGAATTCTAGAAAAATGGGAAATGGTTGTAGGTGATGATGGTTGATTTCTCGAAAAATGAAAGTTCTTTTGGCGTGATTTTTTTTGGGTTTATTCATCTTATATCAATGCATCTTCCCTCAAAATTTTGTATCAAATAGATATATATATGGTTTAAAAGTAATGAGCAATTTTTAAAAATGTAGTTATTTGCTTACCTACTCCCAAAATTTTGATCATAAGAGTTTTTTGGATTGGCTAAAAGAAAACTATGTCATCATACAAATTTCGAATTTCTTGGGATTAAAGTGAAGTTTGTAGGAATTTCTTCAAACAATTCAAAAAAATAATGAATTGAATCCATAGAAATTGAATATATATAAAAAAAAAGGTGATCACTGCCCCCTGTATGTGTCCATTGGAAGAAAATATACAGACTGTTTTTTTTTTGGTAAAAAGAATTTAATAACTTTTGCCGTTAATCAACACCATACTTGCAAGTTGAATCTTACTTTGCCTTTAGAGATCCTTACATTCTGAAATGAACAATCCTCTTTGTTTCTTTAAAAATCGATTTTGGAAAATACTGCTCTTTGTCCTCAAAATTGATTTTGGAAATAAAAATTATTCTCTTTCCTTCAAAATCAAAATTGATGTTTGAATAAACTCTTCCCTATCCCTCAAAATCGATTTTGGAAATGAATACTCTTCTCTATCCTTCAAAATCGATTTTGGAAATACACCCTTCTTCTGTCCCTCAAAATTGATTTTGGAAAAGAAAAAAAAATATGACCTAGAGAAATTGATTTTTGGAGATATGAATGAAAATAACCCACAGGTCGATCACAATTTTGCTCAGTTGTATATCCTCCTCAAAGTCGAAATTGGAAAAATAATAATCAACTTTCTTTGCTTTCGACTTTCATAATCATCATCATATTTCTAGGATTAATGAATAATTTATTTCACATTAACCCTCTTCGTCTTCTTTAGAAAAAAAAAATAAAAATTAATGAATAACTTATTTCACATTAACCCTCTTCGTCTTCTTTAGCAAAAAAAAAAAAAAATGAATTCTGGAAATAAAAGTGAATAATTGCTTTCAATTTTACCTTCTCTGCTTCCTCAGGAATTGAAATCGATTTTCCTCTGTCTCCTTAGAATCTGAAATCGAATTATGGAAATGATTAATTAACCTTATGCTATTTCAGAAATCGAAATCGATTTCTTCCCCATCTTTTAGAACTTGAAATTGGATCTGGAAATGAGTAATTAACTCTTTGTTCTTCCAGAAATCGAAATTGAATTCTTCTATGTCTTCTTATCACTTGTGTTCACTGCTTCTTGAGAAATCAAATCTTGGAGGAAATTGATTTCTGCATGTTTATCCAACAGCTAACATTCGTTTTTTTTAGATTTATTGCTGAGTCTCATTAATACTACTAAAGTTCATGTGTAACAACCTCACACTTGGAGTTTGAATGCAGAATTTTAATGCCATAAGCAGTTGGAAATTTAGATTTGCCACCGACCTTTTCCTTGCTTGGAGTTTGTAATGTTGTGTAACTGGAGTTTATATGCAGTAATCTCACACCTGGAGCTTGAATAATGCCACTACACAATCATAACTTGGATTGCCTTCAATGTTCACTACTCAGAGTTTAATTCAACTACCACACTGCTTGGTTTCCAACATTTAACTCAACCTCAGATTTTAGATCCGAACTACTTGTAATTAAATCCTACTCGCACTTGACTGCAGAATTCTTGGGATATGGTTGGAGATCTCAAAGTTTTTAGTTGGATTATAATCACTCGTAGTTATCCTTAGCTTTATACTATTAAAACTTACGCACACCCTATTCCTCTGTTCTTATCTCAAAGGGTTGCATTCCTACCTGAGCCGAGGTGTCACAATCTCGTTGATTTCCTTGTTTTTTCATGTGAAGGTACCCTCAGTATCTTCTACTCACTTCTACGTAGATGAGGCATTTCTTTCTCCCCTCTGCTTGAAGGTGTTGGATCTGTATCTTTGTTCTTTGCTTTGCATTGATGATGATTGTTGCTCAGTCAAAAGGGAAACATCTGTTGAATAAGGATATGTGAGATCCTCAAGATTCACTAAAGGAATCCTCATTGGAGGATTCATCGATCTAGAGTGGAAGCAAGTGTTTCATCAAGAACTCTAACACATGGAATTGATGGGATGATGGTATGATGACATAAGAGATGAAGCAGATCAAGGGGTTGAAGCTCTTGTCAATCAAGGAAGTTGTTAAAAGAAGCCTAGATGACCTAAAGGTAAATGCAGTATGTATGCTTGTATTAATTATTAAATAGTCATGTTGTATGGTTACAGGTAACTTGGATCACTGCTCTATTTTGAGAAGCTTTATCAACGGAAAGGAATCTTATCCTATGAAAGAATGCCATAAGGCATGGGTCACACTAGATGAAATCAACATAATATGTCCTCATATGAAGTAATGAGGTAGTTGACTCCAATTGAGAAACTCTGAATGGAGCTCCTGGGAATGAAATATGTGAAGAAAAGAAAGGAAGAAATCATAAGACTATGCAACCATGGAAGAAGGTATTCAACATCCAAGACCAAGAAGATTTGACTAGGAAATCTCCAGGAAATATATGAAGACTCTGATGGAAGTTTGGAAAAGATGGAGACCCTTGACAATGAATATCTTTGGGATATATGTCAACATGTATACAGGATGTTGATACCTACAGGAAGATGTCATGATGAAAGACCATCACAAAGGTAATTCTAATTTAAGTGTTCATTTCTCATTCTTTTGAACAAGTATCTAGATGGGCTTATGCAAGTCTACCGAAGGGAAGAACTATAAATTTTTCCATGAAGAACCATGTAGAAGGATGCAATAAATTTCTGGAGAAAGAAAGCTCGATGATGGTAGCTTAACATGGAGAAATTCCATATGAAGATTGATGGATCACT
Organism: Pinus taeda; assembly: GCA_000404065.3. NCBI lineage: Eukaryota > Viridiplantae > Streptophyta > Pinopsida > Pinales > Pinaceae > Pinus > Pinus taeda. Next base: position 14,634 of record APFE030062488.1, on the reverse strand, counting down.
TTATGATGAAAAGAATGATGACATGACTAACTCGTGGATAGAAGTGATGGATGGTTTGTGCCCTATGAAGAAGTCCCAAAAGATGAAGACTCCACAACAAAGAATAAATTCATGACATAAAAGAAAGGAGTTCTTCAAGAAGTTGGTTGTCCCATCATCTCAACTTGAGAAGTTGGTGAAGGTCCCTATTTTGAGAGGAAGCCTAGAAATTTTCTTACTCAGAAGAAACTTGGAAATTCCTAAGCCAAGAGGGAGCTTAGGTACATTCCTATCTCATATTTTTCTATCCTCAAGGAAATCACAGATGCTTTATCCAATCCTCCATCCACCATTCTCCATGGCCTTCACTTAGACTTACATTTGTTAGTCCTTGTCAAGTGCATGACACATGAAGAAGAAAATACAAATGTGATGTTCATCATCACTCCCTCTCAACCAGAGAGTAGATCCTCATTCCCTCATTAGGGAATAGATCCTTGCTCCTATTTAAGGAGACTCCTTTACTCCCTCTCAAATATAGAGGAGATTCTTGACTTCCTTTCAATTGGGTAGTTATAGCCACAAACTCTTTAGCGTGTCTTCATTATCCATCAATTCTTCATGGAGATAGTTGCAAGGTTCCCTTTCTTTTCATTCGTATCATATTGAGATGATTCCTTCCTGGATATTATGGAGTCATTTTCTCCCTTCAATCTTCTGACAGGGTTTAGGTCATCAATCTTGCCTATCACTTTCCTCTAGTCATCATCAATGAAGGCATTATATTGAGCCTTTTCAAACTTCAAGCCACTCATAGCTCCCTCTTAAACATGAAATTGATTATTTATTGATGAATATCGGGTTATCTTCTTTCACTGCTACCTTTCAATCCGAAGGTGATGATGTGTACACATTGACTTCTTAATTTCCAAAACCATATACTCAATTCATATGTTGATTGAATTTATTTTAGCACCCACATTCGAACTTGTCTCAATTGTCATCATGCATTCCTACAATATTCTTCCAAGTATCAAAACAATATGTTAGCCATATAACCAATATCAAAATATTAAATATCAAACTTACCTTGTCATGATGGCCCTTTAATCAAAGCATCAACTTACTTGAGTTCTTTGAGATCAACATCCTTTCACATGATCCATCTCCATATGAGTCTTTACATGCATTCATTTTAGCAAACTACCCATGGATAAACCTTGATTACCAAGCTACAATATCTTCCTCGGAGTTGTCATTGTTAACTCCCTTTGTTTCTTCCGGAGACTATACTTGATGTTGATCAAAATTATTATATTCCATGCAATTTTGTGAGAGATTCTTGATCTCCATATATTCCAAAGCATGTCAAATTTCTTCTTTTGAGCATCATGCAACCATATGGAAGGCTTATCAAGCGCATTCATAACTAACTCTTCTTTCATGATTCTTGTAGCTATCAACCATGCTCTATAAAGAATAACTTCAAATATGCATACCTTTGTTTTTCATATAATCATCTAGCCATCCTTTGCTCAAGCTTGCTTCTTATACTTGTCAAAGATATGTTTCCTTTTCCAAGAAGAGAAAGACTTTCATTATGCCTTTCATAGTGTAACTTGACCATTAGTATTCCTTCATACTTTAGTAATATTGTTCCCAAACTAGATGGAATATGTATGAGTCATAATGTTGCTTCCAAGAATCTTCCATAATGATGATTCTTATAGGATCACAAGGATCCTTCTCTGCAAAATGACTACCTCTAACATGATGTTGGAAAATGCTTGGATGAACTATAATATGCAATGTGATTCCAAACTTATCGTTCTCTTTAAACTAGATATCTTTCCCAAAGCAAATTAAACATGTAGATTCTAATATTTCTATTATCATGTGCTTCTATCTATGGCAACATTCTTTTTACAAAACCAAGACTCTTCTAGATTCATAATGCATGCTCTACATTTTACTTAAAGAAAGACAAAAACTTATAAAGAACTTGACAGAGATGAGACTTCCTTCAATAATAGAAATATTTTGATCCTCTCCTTTCGGCTTCTTCTCAAGTTCTCCATTTCCTAGGCTATGTGAGCTTCACTTCTTTCCTTCCTTTTGTAGTTCACTTTATTGTTTAGACAATCCCTTTTAAAGTGTCTATACTCATTGCATCCAAATCATTGAAGCTTGGACATCTTTGTCTTCTTCTTGGACTTTCCAAAATTCCCTTTCCTCAACTTCTTGGTTTTTGCAATGAAGGCTTGAGATCTTTCATTTGATTTAGTATCATCTTTTGTCTTGATCCTAGATTATTCCAAGATACATTGAGCCCATAATTCATCGAAGGGTGTAGTATCTTTCTTTGAGTAGATTCTCATTGCAAAACTACTCCAATCATGTGGCAAAGCATTTAATACACAGATAGTCATCTCAGAGTCTATAATAGTCGCCCCATGCCCTTGCAACTGGTCTCTTATTTCTAAGATCTTCATTATAGGTGGTCATGTCTTCATATTTTGATTTTCTTATTCTATGTAGTTGATTACTCAAGGAAATATTTTGACCATGTGTACTTATAGAGTACAACTTTACCAACTTATCATACATAGCCTTTGATTTCTTCAAATCAGCAACAAAGAGAACAAGATGATCTTTAATGGACTCAACAATGATCCTTTGTATTATAAAATTTAACTAGGTTTGGTCTTCATAATGACATGCAATTATGATCTTTGTAAATAATGAAATTAAGAGAATAAAGTTATTTTTGTAATGCCTTGCTTCATGGGTTTCATGAGCAAGAGCTTTTATCTATAAGTTGGCTCCGATTGAGATACTTAGGATTTATCATTAGAGTCAAAGAGTCAATGCCATATATGAATAAGCTCTTCTTGGGCATGTTTGAATTGTATATAAGTCTATATAGCCCTCCAACGACAAGCACACTGTCCCCTCTTCCTATGTCGACCTCAAGACGTATGAAGGAACTCATGTCGGCTCATATTAAGGAGACACCCATTCGAATGTTCATGTCGGCTAAATTATATGGACAAATTATTATATATATGAGGCTAGGCTCTTCACATTAGCACAATTTAGACTTCACATATCTGTGATATTTTGCAAAACAAAAGTTTGGATTATACTCTGAATTCGGATGGGCAATCACAGTATATAGTTCGGATGATAGTGCAAAGAAAGTTAGGATAAGAAGCTCAGAATAGGGTACATGAGTATATAAATATAAGCTTGGTGTAGTTAAGGGAAAACTCTCAATACACCAAGGAGAAATATTGAAGAAATTACAATGAACAAGTTCAGTACTAGCATTAAGAACATCTCCATGTCTCGATTCAAAAACACAACCTTAGTGTCACTACAATACATCTTTGTACCTTTTGTTTCAGTGTCTCTATAGTGAGTAAGGCTGAGAACTATCTCAGTTAACAATATCAATGAAGACTCAAATGCCATCATAGAAATAAGATCTCTTTGACAATGTATCGGCGGAAGCTGCGTCTCGATGCTAAGAAGAGCGAAGTGGAAGAGGAGTCAAGAAGAATGGTGAAAGTAAAGAAATCTTGTGTCTTGGTCTTGGAGAGGCTAATAGGTTAAGAGTCTTGGTCTTGGTATTTGTCAATTGGAATCTCTATAAGAATAATTTGCGTGGGTTTTCCTCTTAAAGAGTGAGAGGTTTTGGCCCTAGCTCATAGCCTACATGCTGTGTCTCTTATTTATTTATGTTCATGCATCGGTTATTTTTTTATGAATAAGAACAATAATAATATAAGCATAAGAAGATCCTAATATAAAGAAGTAAATAACATTCACAAGCAGTCACTAATAAAGAGAAACCACCTAATTCACGATGCCCTAGATTTATCAACATGGAATCGAAGCTAAGGTGTTTATCAAGTCAATTTACTAAGTAAACTAACACAAGTGTTTTACTTGTCATTCCGTGTTTGTAGACTTGGAAGCACATCCAAAGTATATGGATTTCAAGTAAAGTCAATTTCGGAACGCAAAGCTCAAAGGTTAAAGGAAATGCATATTACAAATAAATTTTAAGTTTAAAGAAACTAAAAAGTCTTTGATTCAAGATCCAGCAAGCGAAGGAAGAGTCTCCTAAATTAGGAGGTCCTGGTTGTCCTTCCCCATAGTACTGTCCTCAAGAAAAGAAACTAATGAGCATTAGTTTGTGATGTGTAGAAAGCAAGAGAAGAGGCTCCTAACTTAGGAAGTCCTAGTTGTCCTTCCTCACAATTCTACTCCAACAACATTACCATTGCATGAAATTATAAACTAGAATTCGAGAAATGAAAAAGTATGATTTTTAGTTGTGATTCATAATTTGATAGAAAGAGAATTTCACTTAAATCCTTGGTTGTCCTTTCGTACATAAATTAGATTTTAAACCAAAATCATCCAAAAATCATACATGAATCATAACACATCTAAGTAACTGAATCATCAAACTGAAACAAGAAATACTGAATCAAAACTATGCTAATTTATACAAAATTTAACCAAAGTGTACTTGGCTTGGTATGGGGGCCCTCCAACCTTGCCTTGTACACTTGAAGAACTCTTCAGCTACAACTAACTTAATGAAGCCTCCATAGCATAAACAACAAATAGAACAGTATAAATGATTCTTCAAATTATCTCAAAAGTCTCCAATAATCTTAATACAAAATTACACACATTTGAATGGTCCATAAATTCTGTTTAAATAAGAAAATCATAAACAAACTTTGCTATAATGGCTCTACCAACCTTATCAATCCTAATCCATCCATACAGGTCGAACTCATAGAGACTCCAGGACAAGTCTCATCATAGATTATTCAAAAGGGAAACATTTGTTGAATAAAGATATGTGAGATCCTCAAGATTCTCTGATGGAATCCTCATCGGAGGATTCACCGATCTAAAGTGGAAGCAAGTGTTTCATCAGGAACTCCAACTTGCGGAATTCATGGGATTATGGTATGATGACATAAGAGATGAAGCAGAACAAGGGGTTGAAGCTCTTGTCAATCAAGGAATCTACTAAAAGAAGCCTAAATGACCTATAGGTAAATGCGGCTTGTATGCTTATATTAATTATTATACAATCTTGTATGGTTGCAGGTAACTTGGATCACTACTCTATTTTGATAAGCATGATCAAAGGAAAGGAATCTACTCCTATGAAATAATGCAAGAAGGCATGGGTCACACTAGACGAAATCAACATAATATGTCCTCATATGAAGTAATGAGATAGTTGACTACAATTGAGAAACTTTGAATGGAGCTCATGGGAATGAAATATGTGAAGAAAAGAAAGGAAGAGATCATAAGACTATGTAACCATGGAAGAAGGTATTCAACATCTGAGACCAAGAATATTTGACTAGGAAATCTCCAAGAAATATATGAAGACTTTGATGGAAGTCTGGAAAAGATGGAGACACTTGACAATGAATATCTTTGGGAGATATGTCAACATGTATGCAGGATGTTCAAGATGAAAGACCATCACAAAGGTAATTTTGATTTAAGTGTTCATTTCTTATACTTTTGAACAAGTATCTGGATGGGCTTATGCAGGGCGACCAAAGGGAAGAACTATGAATGTTTTCCATGAAGAACCATGTAGAATGATGCAATAACTTTATGGAGAAAGAAATCTTGATGAAGATAGCTTAACATGAAGCAATTCCATATGAATATTGATGGATCACTTTTTGATGAAAAGAATGATGGCATGAATAAATCATGGATAGAAGTGATGGATGGTTTGTGCCCTATGAAGAAGTCCCAAAAGATGAAGACTCCACAACAAAGAATAAATTTGTGACATCAAAGAAAGGAGTTCTTCAAGAAGTTGTTTGTCCCATCATCTCCACCTGAGAAGTTGCTGAAGGTCCCCATTTTGAGAGGAAGCCTAGAAAGTTTCTTACTTGGAAGAAACTTGTAAATTCCTAAGCCAATAGGGAGCTTAGGTATGTTCCTTGTGTAGGTATGAGTAAATTCCTTGAATGGAATAGATATATCCTCCCTAATTGAGAGGGAGAGATAGACACATCATTTTGGTCTTCACCTAGGAAGATAGAATGAGAGGATTGGGTAATCATTTGGCATCTGATACTCTTTGAGGATGAGATAGGGCATCCAATAGAAGATTAGTTGTGGAGGACCGATATTATTTGAGGGCTGGGGAGTCCAAGATAAGAATAGTTCTCATGGAACATACCCTAAGTACCCAGGTAAGATATGTTCTGAGAGAGACAATGATGAGAGTGTCTATAAATAATTGGTTTTGCCAGCATTCAAATCAAATCTTGTGGAGATACAGAGTTGGTAGTCAAGGCCTTGCAATGTAACAATGTTGGTTGATATGATGCTAAACATATGGGTTACCAATCTGATTCTTCTTATGAGAAATTATTCAGATTGAGAATGACTGTTACACAATATTTTGTCACTGACCTCGCATCCCCCTGATCCTGGGTAGAGTCGGTCCCTGAATGGCATCTGCTCTGTGTCATACATGAAAACATGTGTCCATATCTTCCATATCACTCAAGAAGATTAACCATGCTCATTAATCCTGAAGATGACCCTTTTTACCTATGTTTCAAGATCGTCACAGGACATCAGTATCCTGCCTGCGACGATGGCTCAAAGTGAACAAGAACCTTGCGACACCATCGCAAGAGTACATCTGGTCTTAGCGACAGTCGATTTTAGGGGATCGTTGCAGGTCATTAGTATCCTGCCTGCGACAATAGCCTTGAATGCACTAATGCCTCGCGATGTCGTCCCTGAGTCTCAGTGTTTGACCTGCAACGACCCAGGTATAGCGAATTAGTTCAAACATAATGCTTCTAAGTGGTTCTGGAGTTAGTTGTTGGGTCAAAGAAGTTCACCTCTACTCATTTGGGATGGTGGTTTCACTTTTTGAGTAACATCCTTTGAAGATAATCTTCCTCTCCCCTCATTTATGGGAACTCCTCCTTTTATAAAAGCATCCTCCGTGACTATGATCAGCTAGGTTTTGGAGTGCTAGTTGAGTTTTTGGTGTGCTAGTTCTTAGCCTGGTGGATTGATAGCTTACAGTTTGGATTGGATTTAATGTTGTGGATTGAGGGTGTAAAATGGTTTTGTAAGAAGGAAGCCTTATTGTGATTGCCTTAGTTTCATACTTGTGCATATGGGTGAGAGAGATTCATCAGTGTTTTTGGGAAACCTTTGGGAGTGAATGCTTATGGAGACACACTGATCGGACCCTTGCATCAAGGCATGGTTGTAAGCTTTACTTTTGTTTACATTAATACAATTGATGGTTATTTCCTATATCATGTATGAAATGTATGTTGATAGCTTATGGTTCCTTGACTCTATAAGTAGATAGTTCGTTGTTGTGCTCTATTATGTGTATCATCATTTTCCTATGTTGTGTCAGGTGAATCATTTATTAAGAAGAAGATAACGATAGCTGAAGTAATGTGACGAAGACTTCATCGAATGTCGGTATAAGGTAGGCCTCTTCAACGATAACTATTTAAGGAATTAGCTATTCTCTTTGTCTTGTTGTGACTAGACCCACTCTAGGGCTAGAGGGGTTGTCTCTATCCGCGGAGGGAACTTACCTGCATCACAAGTTGGCGACTCCGCTGGGTAAGTTTTGTGTGTTGTCTCTTGTTTTTGCTCTTGATTTGTTTTTTATTGAATTACATAGTGTCTCCTTGTTTGGGACTGAACCATAAGTGTTTTGGATCACTTGAGTAGATTTGGTAGTCCACCTCATTGTCTGAGTGATAAGCCTGGTGTCTTTCAGTTGTATTTGCCTTGTTTTCCCTCTCTGCTGAGATCATTGTTGTTCAATTCCTAACCTCTACAACAAATCGCTCTTGTCCTCTTTACCTAAGTTGTACGTTGCGGATATCCCATCATACAGCTGCGACAATTCTTGAAATCGGACCATCGCCGAGAACAGGTGTACCTTTGCGACGACGTCGCTTAGTTGGCAGTGTAGTGCTTGTGACAATTTGGCGATCATCTCAAGTTGTCAGTCTTACCCTTGCAACGAATCCTGTAGGGTTTCTTTTTATAGCCCTGCCTCCTGAATAGGCCAATGTAGCTTGTCCTTTGCTATCTCTTGCATCTTATTAAGCCTGTTTTGACTGTGTTTACTAAGGCATATCCTTCTTAGTTTCGTTTGTATGAGTTTTGGTTTTTGGGTTGTGTGACCTAAGTCTTTTAAGGTTTCATCTAGAATTCACTTGTTTTGGGTTGCTTGTCCTTCCAAGATTCTACACTTCATCCACAATAGTCTTGTTGATTTGTTGAAGCTGTTCTTTTGCCCATCTTCTTGGCTGATCTGTAGTAATTGGTCATCAAACTAGCTTGTTGTGTTGTTTTGATTTCCATTCACTATTGAAGCATAGATTACATTTTCCTTTTGATCAGTCAAAGTTGTGCATTAGCTTGTTTGTTATTTATTCCAAAAAATAAAAAAATCAATTGCACTCATATATTATACAAAAATGAAAGCATGTTTGCATTAGTAGATTCTTTTATGATTAGGAATTGAAAAGTGAAATTCAAATCTTTCATTGTTTTCGTCATAGTATTTGTGAGATAAGTGGAAATCGATGCACTTGTGTTTCCTATTGATTGGATTACTTGCTTGCACTGTTGTTTCTTGCATTTGCCTTGGAAATGAACTCCTTACCCTCATTTTAGGTAGTCGTTCATCGAAAAGGAATGGTTTTTTGCTCACTAGTTGCATACTAGAGATTGTGAAAATACAATTCGGTAAGGCCTCGAATCGAACTTAATTCAGATTAATTGTTAAAATCTATGAATGAACTAAAATCACATGGAAACATACGCTCAACATATCTAGAGGCTAGCAGAGACATGTTTCGGTGTTGTAAACCTAGTGCTGTTGTTTTTCGCTAAGGTTGGGTGATTACTCCTCTATGAAATTCAATAACGCTAGTACAGACTTGTGGCTCCTTGTATCATCGAGTATATGGTGGGAGAACACATTAGGGTTGAAATCATTTTATCCCTAGGAACTCGAGTCTGTCACCTTACAAATCGTAATGCACCGAACACTGTATTCGGGAAGAATGATTGTCGTACGAAAAATCCTTGGTCATTTCCCTTTCATTTATCACCAAGGTGTATATTGCAGTTTTACAATTTGTCTGGTAAACCGTCTTGTCTAGAGTCTCCAGAGCAGTCACTTTCGTTCCTTTTCGACTCTTTAAAAGAAAAAGGATCATCTGAGCACTTTTCCTTTCAGGCTCATTAAACCTTGAAAGAGATAGAGTCACCTTTCGTCCTTTTCTTAACTCTTAAAATATGAAAAGGCCAATTTCTGTTTCAATGTTGTAAAATTAATTGCCCACGAAATATTCCTGGTTAATGTTCCTTTCAAGGTTGATTCCAATGGCAACATTTCCAGAGTCTACCAGTCAAGGTCTCCCCTCAGATGGGAATCCTGGTCCTTTTCCTTCTTTTGGAAATGTTGGTGCTCCTTATATGGAAATGTTGTCCTTGCTTGGGTTAACCATTGGTTTACCTGTTTGGTTGTTTTCAACCTCGATGGTCCCGAGCATCCCGACTCCTATTCTGCCATCTCCTTCATTTGAATCATGACAAGATGATTCTAGGGTTGACCTTTCGCCTTCTTCCCCTATTTCTTCACCCTCCTCGTCTACTTTGCCTGGTGAAAGTTCAAAATCCAGTAACTAGGAGGCTAAGAAGAAGAAGAGGAAGATGAAAAAGAAGAAGTTAGATAAGCAAGAGGCCACCCGTGCATTTATTGCTCTGAGTACACCTCCGGTAGAAAAACCTTATGATCCTCTACGAAAGGTTAAATTCCCTTGTAAGTTGTGCAAGGGTGACCATTTTCTTCGTGATTGTCCTGGTATTCATAGGATCTTAGAAGTATGGTCTCAAGATCTGACTCGTCAATCCTCATTTCCCTTTGAAGATCATGTTGATGTCACACCCTCAACTAGCAGTGGTAAGAAGAAAGGGAAGTTTAGATTCCCCTGTAGGTTATGTGAAGGCAAACTTCTTCTTCACCTTTGCCCGCTCATGGATAAAGCTTCCACCAATTTGGAAAATATTACAGCTCCTCAACCCCAACTTCCAGTTGGTTATCAGAGGTTTTCTTCTGACTCTCTCTTGGTTGACAAAGAGATTGACTTGGATTCATCTCTTGCTTGTCCCGCTCTCTCTGAGCGAGACTCTCTCATGACTGTTCCTGACCAACCATTGGTTGAAAAGAGTGTCAACTTGGCTTCGCCTTTGGTTCCTCGCTCTTTTCCAGAAGAGAGTCATGATCATACTACTCATGTTCTTCTCATCTTGTCAGATTCTCCTAAATCAAAGAGCGACCCTCCTGTCTCGGCTGATAAAGAGAGTCCTTCTTCAATTCCTGCAGAGCATGGGGGCAATCATATGATACCCCCACCAAGTAGTTCTATCATTTCCTTCAATTGGAGTCACTTGACTGCTTTCCACCTCCCATCTTATGTGCCTTTCTAGATCACAGTACACGCCTATAATATGGGGTTACTTGGCACTCTCTTGGATGAAGGTGCATCTATTAGCCTCATGTCTTCCACTACTTGGCAAGCTTTGGGCTCCCCATAGCTTGTGCCGGTCACCCAGAATCTGTTAGCTTTCGACGGAGGAACCAGTCAACCCTTAGGGATCCTTCCAAATTTCCCTATTACTTTGGGAGGTAAAATCGTCTATATAGATGTGATGGTCATCCAAGGTGCATTGGATTTCAATATTCTCCTTGGTCGCAACTATATTTATGTCATGGGAGCTCTTGTTTCTTCGCTTTTCCATGTGGTTTGTTTTCCACATGATGGAAGAATTGTGGCTATAGATTAATTGTCGTTCTTTGGTCACTAGGTACCTCCTTCGCAATCATCATCCCCTATTGGCTCTTGTTTGCTAGCAGTACCTTCCCCACAACAAGTTAATTATGTGGCCACCTGTTCCGTCTCCGCATCTGCTGATGATCACGCGAACGGTCTCGTACATCATGTACTGGGGGCATTGGAACTCGATTTGTCGTTGGTGCCCCATGGCATGTATTCCTCCCAAAGCATGGTTCTTCCATCCAGTGAAGACCTCTTGGGGGTCATGTTCTCGTATGGCCCATGAATAGTTTTGCCGAGGATATTTATTTTCTTTTGTCGACCTCGTTAAAAAAATGAAGCAAGCGTTATGAGGATAGTTCTTGCTCTTCTGTCGACCTCATTAAAAAATGAAACGAGCACCATGGAGCATAGTTCCTTGTCTTGTGTCAAGCTCATTAAAAAATGAAACAAGAGGTTTGAGGAGAGTTCTCAATCTTGTGTTAGCCTCATTAAAAAATGAAACAAATGTCTCGAGGAAAGTTCTTTTCTTGTGTCGACCTCATTAAAAAATGAAACAAGAGATTTGAGGAGAGTTCTCGATCTTGTGTCAACCTCGTTAAAAAAATGAAACAAATGTCCCAAGGATAGTTTGTTCTTGTGTCAACCTTGTTAAAAAATGAAACAACTCCCTTTTCCCAATCGAGTCTTTGATTGAGATCTCGTAAAATCCTAGTCGAGTATTTCCTGGATGTTGTAATTGAACCTTCATTACATCCACCTAGTTGAATGCAATGAAGCTTGGGGGGCATGTACCTCGATTGGATCATTATGTTGGGGGCATGCGAACCTTCTTCAAACCTTATTCAAGCATAGTTTTTCGTTTCAAGCTTGTGTAAAAATGAAACTGAATCCAAGCATAGTTCTCCATGGTTCAAGCTTGTGTAAAAATGAACCCATACGCCATGTACCTTTTTGGGTTTGGTGTGTAAAGCGATTTCTTGCTTATTGTGTTTTTTGTCTTTTATGTAGATGTTAAATATATTGACTAATGCATTAGTGAATTATGTATTAGATAGAAGTTTGCATAAAATATAAGTCATAAACAAGCATTCAGACATAATAAGCAAATATAGTAAAACATAGATAGTCCATATCATGTGTTGCACACCGTGGCGCTCAATAATATATACTAATATATATATATAATATATATAATATATGTCCAAAAAATATGTGTGCTCAGTTACATCGTGAGACTCATATCTCTCAAAAATCTACAGAAAAGAAACCTAGAAGTCTATTATGCATTATGCTCTCTATAGCCGACTACTGCTCGGACCACACGTCGAAGCAACCGTGTATCCTGTTCGATACACCCGCGGTGTGTCGCTGATATTGCCTGGGAATCTCCTCGAATCCTCTGTATTCTGGGATCCCCTTATTTAAGCCCTCTAGGTTACGGGCTATCTCCTTCTCAGCATCTCCACCCGGAGGTGGTAAGTCAATCTCTCTAGCAGCCCTCCGGGAAGTAGGAGTGAGACCTACTGGTCTCTCAGGTCCAACATCTGCAAATAATCAAACATAATAATTATGGCATGTATATTTAAAATCCAAAAACAAAATTAATCACAAAAATTTTGTTCGTCAAAACTGAGTATTTTACCTCTCTCATCCCACTGTTCACCAGGAGGACGCAGCATGTCTGGGTTGCCCCTGAAGTCCATACTTGCGTATGGCCAATCCTCAACTATGACCTATTGATGATTCATCTAGTGAACAAATTTCGAACCCCATGACACAGGCTGGCCATCGCCTCCTCGCAGTAGCACAAGAGCCCAACGGGTAATCTGTGTTTCTCGTGGTCCTGGCCATCGCACTGTGACGTCTTGCCTATGGAGGATTGGTACTCATTCCAGCATGAGAGGTAACAAGATCAAATCGTAACCAAACTGTTTTGTCTCGCCCTGATGGCATTTGGTCAATTGTCTCTTCATATTAAGAGACACGGCCTCCGCCCAATCAAACATGGTAGGGTTTAAGCAGTCTAGGGCTAACCGTAGTTGGGTCTTGGTTGCCTCATGCTGGGCTTGGAACCCATCTGCCCTGGTGATGGTAAAAATCAATACTTGTAATGGCAAATCATTAACTATGGTAATCTGCATCTTTCCACTAGTAAATGATTTCCGTGCTCCTAGGCACACTCTTGCAATAAGAGTGTCCAACGAGTCTCTAGTAACTCGAGTACCCACCATATGGGGTCTCTCCCCTCTTTGTGACAATCCAGTCAAAAAATAGATATTTGTGGCATCAAACTCAATTTCCTGGCCACAGATTATAAATTTGCCCTCTGTTGGGTTCCAGGCTCGGATCAGGTACTCTAGTAGATCTAATTTTGCTCTTAGGAGTGGTGTTAAGAAGAATTTCAACAACTCGCAGTTCCGTAGGATGTTCAGGCACTACGGATCGGTCGCTCCCATCACATCATCATCATCGTGAGTACGTTCTTGCCATGAGAACGACATTTTTATCCCTACATGCACAAACATCATTCTGTTAAAAGCCATTCAACCATTTTCACCGTTTAAAACTAAGTATAAATGAAGATTTTTGGGTTTCGATGCTCGTCACAGCTGTTCTTAAAACAGTTGCGACAGACCGATTTGCATAGTTCACAAATTCACAGGTCGTCGCAAGTGTACATCACTTTCCTGTGACGATCCCGTTTTTGCCCCGTGCAAATTTCTCGGTCGTCGCAATCCCGAGGGGGAAACTTGCGACGACCGAGGCAAAATTTTTGTCCAAAAAATTTCTTTAAACCCCGGTCTAAAACATGAAATTGCATCTAATTTTGGTCAAAAAATAAAGGTATGTATAGGGTATTTACCTGGAGGAAGCGCGAAAGGCAATGAACCACTGAGTTTCTTGGAATCCATCGTCCAGTTTCACAAGGTATGCACTGTTTGAAGTTTTTTACCATAGTCAAAAACACAAGTGAATTGGTTTTTTACCATAATGCATCTTTTATGAACTTTTTTTTTTAATTTAGGGTTTCCTTTAGGGTTTTAAATTAGGGTTTTGGTCTATATGCATGTTTTTGCGAAACAGATCTTATGCTTGGATTTTCTTGTGTAGTGACAGGTGTTTCGAGCACTGGCGATGATCGATGAATGAATTATATATTCAGTCAATACTGAAAAAATATTTTCCGATTCAACTTTACGCTCTTCTCTGACTCTTGAAAAGTGAGAAGGTTTCCAAGCCCTTGTCATTTCGAGCTCATTAATGGTCATGAAACATCTTGTCCCCAATAAGTTTTTTACTTTTTCAGGCTGGAGGCACTATTTACGAAAAGTACTCCTTGACTGAAATGGTCAAGTGGTCTCTCCAGTATTGTTTTCTACCTTTTCGGGCTCAAGAGACACAAACGTACGAAAAGGGACCATTTGGAGTTTTCTTTTTCGTGTTTTATTCAAACTCTCTAAATATGAAAAACTCCAAGTTTTACCTATGTCAGACTCGTTAAACCCTGATGACATTGGACTTGTCGCCACAATGAGACCCAAGCTTCTCCTCCCTAGGGCTCGTTAAAATTTCACTAGGTTGGATTTTGTTATGCTAGTGGAAAACCTGCGCACATCTTATGAAACCAACGTTTCGGACTAGCTAGGTGAGTCCATCATCAGGGCAATGAGATCAATATTTTGAGAAGAGAGTCGTGGGAATAAATTTGGAAAAAAAGAAGAAATTAGAAATCTATTTGTGTTAA